>CABFOV010005563.1:28443-41676 GCA_902141375.1 Timema poppense
TTTTAAGAAGGTTTCCCCTACCTCCAGATTTTTTTTAAAATTAGACATATAAACCTAAAATTAAGAGTAGTTTGATGAAGGGTAAAAAATTGTAGATTTATTTTCTCAAAATTTTCTCTAACGTTTTTGATAATTTTTTAAATCCAGACAAAGTCTATCACTATACACAATAAGAAAACTCTCATTTTCTCATGAAAATGACTTTAAGGGTACTTTACATGAGATAAATTTTCCAATTTTCCTAATTTCTCCGTAACTATTTGAGATACATATTAACTTAATATTGTAAAATTAAAGTACTACTAAAGAAAAAAATATTTTATTTGATATATATTCTTATAAGACTATTAGTTTTTGAGCTATAACCAAATATATATACTTTTTTATTCAAGTCCTAGAAAATGAAGTTGATTCTTATGCTCAATGGCTTATATGGTTTCTTATTCTGCCTAGGAGCAAAACTAAGCTTTTTAAATCACTTAGTACCTATATAATTATATATATATATATATATATATATATACATATGAGAGGCATATACACACACACACACACACATATATATATATATATGAGACTTATTAATACATTATTTTGGATGTAATTTATTTTATATGTAGAATAAAGAATAGTTATTGCTTGCACTCTGCAACAACTTTTGGGGTACAAAGTTAAAGATAAATATATAATATATTTAGTATACGCGAAAAAAAAGGGGGGGAGGAACACTACGTCCTTAGACCATTCGACAACTCAAGCTATTTGAGCGGGTATTAAGAGGCGATAAGAAATTAAATCAAACAGTTTTACTGATTATAATAAACACATGGGTCTAGTAAGCTTTCTCTAAAAATGATTTCTTTTTTAAATAGAAATGTTAATAATGTACTCACCTACTTGAGAATAACGTGGCGCATTAATTCTGAACATTATTTGAAAATCCTCAACATACAATAGGAGCAACTTAAAATAGGAAAATATACCGAACGCACATGTTTTACAAAATTTAAAAAAATTCACTAGGACTATAATTAAAAATTTATCTCAAGCTAACAAAACCTAACCTTTTATATACCTAGGTAAACAAATAAAATGTTTGGTTAAATTAGGATAGGTAATATTTAAAAAATAAACTTTATTAGTTTTTGGGAATATTTTTAATCATTATAAATGGAATGGTATTAGTATATTTTTTATTATTTATTTTGGCCTGGCAATTTACATTTTCTACTACTATAATATTTCCAAATTTTCTTTTGTCTAAACAGGTTCGACACCTAAAGTACCTTCTCGAGATACAATTTCAGTCTCATTATAGTTGGTCGGGTGTATTACTTCCCCGGTACCCTACCCCGCTGGTTACCCCATCATACATGGTTTCTCATCCCAGCCCAACGGTGCACCCAGCTGTGGCGAGCATCCCCCTATAAATGGAATGGTATGTTCCAATTCTTGGTGTGTTGTTATTTTGTAAAAAATAATTTTGATTAATAAACTTTAATTCAAATCTTCACGTCCTTATCCAGTATTATATTAGCCTATCATAGGCCTATCGATTCTATACACATGAATTTTATGAATAAAAATATTTTTGTAATTTATCAATCTGATAACCTATAGGAATCTCATCGACAAAAATAGGTTATAATTTCATATAACTTATTCCTTTGCATATTTTATCTAGAATTCAAAGGTATTGTTAGCTTTAATATTTATTGTTTTAAACTTTTTGTTTAATTGTTTTAAAAAAATTTGTGAATTTTATCTGATAATTAGTAGCTTACATTCATATTATTACTGTAATATAATTGTAAATAGACTAACATTTTTCATGAAATTAATTGAATAACAATTATTATTTAGAGCCCAATATTTTTAATTATAACTCTAAACAAAACAAACAATTGTGAAAAAGGTGGTTTTTTATACAAAAAAGCACATTATCACTACTAGATCCCCAACTTATACTTCCTCTCCTCAGCCCATTCAACACAAATTATATCCACGTGCTGATTAAAAAAACCAGGTAGCTAACGTAAAGAATAAGTAATCCGTCTGAGGCAGTGGAAAGAATCAATGAGACCCCTAGCACGCAGACTATAAACTATGGTGTCCGACCTCCAAATCTAGCCTCGATAAAATTTAATTTTGGGGATCGTTAAAATTGTCCGTCAAGATCACATCTTTATGGCGGGATATTTGGGATACACATCTATCTGATAAAGTATCAGCTTTATAATAAATAATGGTTTCCCACAAATGCTTTAATCGGGCAGCGTTAACTTTTAAACAATGCAGAAGGTATACCCTGATTTTGGTTGGAAGAACGGTAAATAAAATTAAAACATATTTCTTTTCAACCAAAATTAATAACATTTTCTTATATTATTTGTATTATTTGATAAGTATTGATAATATCTATAAAAAGTAACATCTGCAGATGACATGACTTTATGTATGAATATAACAACATTGTTTTAGTAACTTTAGTAACTAACTTTTACTGTTCTTCCTAACAAAATCATACTATAACTTGTCAAGTAAAGAACGTCAGTTTATTTTTATTTATCTTTTAAGGTAGAAAAAAAGATATAACAAGAAATAGAACAAGAATAAAGCAATAGAATATGAATCTAATAGGACCCTGGATCAACATGGTACGTTCATCGATTTACTATTTTAGTACAATATATTTCTAGATTTCAGGAAAAATATGTCAACACAAGGAAGGTTTATGATTTGTTCGGTTGGGATAGTTTAAAATTATATAAATGTTTAATATTAGCGTATTAAAATACTTTGTGTCATGTGTCGATCATATTTATTTAAATTTATACGTTCCTCTGTGAATTAGTTGAATTTTGTTTTAATTTTATACCGTAATTATATACTTTTTAAAATTAACAATATTAATTTAGAGACTGTTGAAAAATTCCTATACTCCTATTTAAAAAAATCCATTACCAATGTAATATGTAATATCTTTGATTAAAGCCTACTACTCCCCTGAAATGTTTGACTGAAAATCTGAAAACTAGCCTTATTCATCTAGTCCGATTAATGAAACGCTACTTACGCTAATATCTGTTGAGCCAGCAGTTTTCTTCACACCTATTTGGTCAAATGGGTCTTCACTATTAGACGACGCAAAGTGGCGGGTTAGTTCACCAACAGTTCATGAAGAAACTCTAAATTATACTTTTAAAAGTGCGGTTGAAGCGATTGCAATCACGTAGTAAAGTAGGCCTACATAATAATTAACACGTGGGATCAAATATATAAGGATGTTGACCCTACATTTCAATCATATATAGATTAGTTGAATGTTTATTTAACTTAACGATTCTAAAACATCAACACACAAAAAGATTAGAAAAAACCCAACAAATTAAAAGTATTTCAAATAATGTCTACCAGATACCGTCAAGATTAACACACGTATCCTGTCCCGTTTAAAAGTATTTTAGTAAATACTAACAGATGCTAGACGTGCGAGAAAAAAAATATCTATCACACAGGAGTAACTATGGAAAAATCGCACCAACACACTTCTCTTTAACGTGTTTTTTCCTCGAGATAGGAGAAAACAATATGACTTCTTATGTAACGCCTTAAAAGTAGACGGAAAAGACGACAATTCCAACCAGGTGGTATTGTTTGTCTCTGAGACACATAACGTTTGATGGAAAATGTTTGTGGATGAGACGTCACTTGGCAATGTTTTGACGAGGTAGAAAGGAAGTGAAGAGAAAGAAAAACAACACGACCTCTATGAGAAAGAGATTGCTCAGATTCACTTCCTAACGTCAGCTCAACTACGCGAACACTGACTCAAAAAAGCACGCTACATCCAATCACAAGACACAGCAAGATACGGTTCTATGAAAGAGGGAGAGGGAAGAAGGGACTGAAAGAAGGGAGGGGAGTAAAAAAAAAAAGAAATAGGGAGGCTCAGTGCTGAGTCGCCTAGAAACTCGCTCCAGCCTCACAATAGTCCCCTGCTGCAGTGCAGCCAACTGTCGAAAACTACTTATCCCCAAGCCTACTAAAGTTTGGCAACGGGTGATGGCCGAGTAGCGAGCGAAACCAGAGCTTCTCGCTTTGACTTAACTACAGTCTAATTTTGATTGAAAGGACCTTGTAGCACATTACTAAATTATTATTGTCATTTTATAGATCACATGACTTGACTTATGAATACGTGGAAGTGAATGGTAATGTTTATAGCTGTCTTCCTATGAACAGTTGACTGTATTTGGGTCTAAGGGAATAGGACGAGAAGGAAGAAGAATTCTCAATCAGAGAGTAAAAAATTCACCCCAAATACATACAGTGGAGAGTATGGAGTTCTAACCACAGATCGCAACTTTCTATAGTAGTCATAATCACTCTAAAAGGAAGGCCCTAAACATAAAGCCATAATCTCAGCAAGTATTGCGACCCCACCCAAAACATTCCACGGCCCCGAATGGTCTCACCACTCTCAGGTTGGAAACCACTTGATTATACAAACATTTCAAACTATACATGTAAAAGTAAAGAGGAAATTAGGAAGGAGGATTCAAATATTGGATAACTTGAAGGAAAGAAGAAAATTCTGGGAGCTGAAGGAGGAGGAAGAGGACAGGGTTCATTGCCGGTCTAAGTTCACTTACAAAAGGAATGAATGGACCTGTTGTAAGAGAGAACACATAATAATAATAATAAATATAGTTATATGTATTCCAACATCGGCGATCAAGCGGACTAAATGTCAAGCTCTAATAATCGTGTATGTTGATGAAGCAGAGATCGAGGTTCGATTCCGATCTTGGTGTAGTGAAGGTGCTTTTTACAAAATAGTTTCCTATTTTCCCGCCAAGAAAACGCAGGTACATTCCCTCTAAATTCTACCTTTATTTTCTCTCCACCCTACCATATTAGCGTAGCTAAATTCGGATAGCCATAACGAGGAGTGAGACGTGCTGGAAAAATAAATAAACTTTACCAGTATTGTTTCACTGTTTTTATCAATATTTTAGTAGGAATAAATAATTTTAAGCTTAGTTTCTAACATCTTCATGCTCTAATTGAGCACGAGGGAAAAAAGTCAAAAACATTCAAACCAAATTAAATGAATCACCCACGCTCAAACAACATCTGGTGATAAAAGAGTCAAGGTTGGCAACACGTCCCAACTGCAAGATCATAGTCAGCCTCATCTACTTCCCCTCATTTCCCCTACTACGTCCAAAAGGACCGGTTTCCCTCCCTTCCTTACTAAATCCCCAACCAAATGGCTTTACTTCGTTCCAAAGCGTTAGAATGAACCTGAGAAATAAGATGCGGCACAGAAGAAGGAAGGAGAAAATAACAGAATCACAACAATTTTAAAAAACTACATGAAATGGTGTGAAAGAGAGAGGTAGAAAACTACATATAAAGAAAGATTCATAGAAAATAAGTTTTTTTTAGAGAACAACCATAGATACCAAGGTTACAGAGGAGACGACGCTGGCGGATTCAAAGACGAAATGAGGATTGTATTCTAAAGAAAAGGTGTGAGAGACGGGCTGTTTAAGATTTAAAAACACTGTTCGAACTCGCACGAGGCCATAAATAAGTTTAGTTTAGGGGCGGACTAACTTCAAAGAATAAAACGAGAGTCGAGAAGTAACGACACAAAAAATGCTTCTTTGGTTGAATTAACAAAATGAAATAAATATGTCCGATCAAAAAAAAAAGTTTCTATTTGAAGAGAACATACGTAGTTTTTTTTTACTTCATATTTGATTATTAAACTATAAAACGAGAGAAAGAGAGGCCCTTGCATTGATAACCAAACGAAAATTGCATTCACACACCCACAATTTTGGTAAATTCTCTCTCGGGATCTTGCCTCATCATATAAGAAAATGTGAAACCTAATGTTGTAGTAGTTCGGCGAGACCAATTAATCTATTTTTTTAATACCATTAACACATTCAGGCTATACGTTTATGTGCCAATTATGCTAATGAGTTAAGAGATTAAGAAGGTTGAATTTAGAGGAAGTGTACCCACATTTGAGTGGCGGGAGAGGGGAAAACCATTTTGTATAACCCCCTCTCAATAAACCCGACCGGGATTTGAACCCGTATATCCCTGCCTGTGGGTTGGTGGTTGCAAACCTCTGTACTATTAACGCGTTACTCTCGTGTTAGATTAGATTGCCGGTGACGTGGTGATCGGGGTTCGAAACCCGGATCGGGTGTAATGTGAGCAATTATTTCCTTACTCTTCCTTCGTGCAAATGCAGACACATTTCCCCTAAAATTCCACTTTACTCATCCTTATTCGATTAGTGTTAAATAATGGATGCGTATAACACGAAAAGGTATTTTAACGTGTGTCCTAAGCCTAATGTATCAGGTCACTACCACCGTAACGGGAATCTAGGTTTGATTGTGTTTAAAAAAATGTGAGCCTTAAGGACGTTGTCTACCTGTGACGTCACGGAGGATCAAGATAGGATATCCCATGTTGCTGAATTTACGTTTTATTCAGTGGGTTTTAAAGGTACAAAATTGAAACAAAAGCCATAAATTATTTAATAATTCTAAAAATAGTCCTACGATGCCACAAAATTATTATTTTTAACTTGAAGCTGTTTTTGTGTAAACGTATTTTTAATAAATCATCTACAACTTAGGCTATTAGGCTCGGTAACGAAAATATCCTGTAGGCAAAATGTGGCTTAAAAAAAGTCCGTAGAAGTATATATTTTATCTAGAAAAGGAAACAAGAAATACTTGTATTTGAAAAGCCAGTCAATGTTTTCAAGGCACAAATAATATAGTGAGTGTGTAAACTCGTCAGAGGAAGAGGGGAAGTTTTATCGGTAGAAAACTACAAGCCTTACAGGCAGTGACGGCTCGTAGCTAGAATTAGTGGGGGTGCTGCTCCAGAAAATTTAACCTTTGTTTTAAAATTGTGTAAAAGGAAAAAGAACATGTATATAAAGAAAATTTATTTAGAAAGTTGATAAAATCTTAACAAAAAAAATCAAACTTTTTTACTTACTTTAACTTAAATTGTTACAGTTCAAGCTTGATCTATTCATTTAAAAATTAAATCCATTCTTCTTGTTTTAATTTGCGCAAAAAGTTAAATAATTTTCTCCTTGATCTCTGGATGACAATTGAGGAAATTTTTCTCCATTGAAAGTACTGCAAGCGCATTTAGGCTTTCTGTTAAATAAAAGAACCGAAAAAAAATGAATCAAAAAGAATAGCTGGAAGCAGAATAATAATCTAATTCTACACTTTATCACATTCAAGAATATGGTACACGGTTTTTAAGCACAAAACACGCTGAGTAAAAAAAAACCCTTCCTTTCACCATCACGCCAGAGCTGGCACTACGAGAGCAACAGTGCTCTCTCTACCTGTCAGTCCCGCCTTCCTACCCACCCCCTCCTATGTGCGCATGCGCACAATAGTCAAACACCACATCACTGGCACTTTGAAGCGCACAGTTCCATACAAAGATTTTTGTATATTTTTCATAAACTGGGGGATGGCTACTGAAGTACTAACATTAAGCTTAAGAAATATATATTGTACTACCAAAATAAAGGAGTAATTAAATAAATAGGACTCATTATATTAAATGTTATCGATAATATCAAGTGTAAATAGGGGGTGCTGCAGTTCCGCAGTGCCTATACACGAGCCACCACTGCTCACAGGGTAGACTGCTCATTTTCCTCCCTCTGTTTCTATTCCATATATTGGTCTAAGTGTGATATTGCTTGGAGTTCTAAGATGCTTCAGGTTAAGATGCAACCCGTTTCACAAAATAGCTTTGAAATCTCCAAGTAGGCAACGTCGTTAAATACTCATACATATAAAATGAGGGAAAGAAGAGAGGATAGATTTTTTGGATGGCGCTACGATCGCTGATGACACAGCATATTTTTATAAAACCAAGACGCCGAACTCTTATCAAGATTAACCGGATCACGAAAAACCATTTCAGGGAAGGTGATCCGATTGTGTCTGGGGTCGA
The DNA here is from genome assembly GCA_902141375.1 of Timema poppense. Lineage (NCBI taxonomy): Eukaryota > Metazoa > Arthropoda > Insecta > Phasmatodea > Timematidae > Timema > Timema poppense. The sequence continues at coordinate 36,472 of CABFOV010005563.1, forward strand.
ACATTCCTCGAGGGGGGTGGGATGCTAAACGCGATGCCAAACACACGTTCAATAAAGAACACCACCTTAGAAACGACCTTGAAAAGAGATGGATTGTGGTTTCGTGCAGCCTTTCGTGTCCAAACTATGGCACCCAGCAGCGATATATATATTAATGTATGCAACGCTACAACCAAAAACCAAAATAAGGGGTCGCCTTTAAATTACGCAAGGCCTTATTTCATGATTTTCGTCTCACCTCTAATTACCACGTAAAGGATCTTTAGATTTTCCATCACCAATCCCCCTTTTTTATTGCATAGTTTTTTTATTATTTGGTAAATTAGATTATTTTAATCGCTTGGTTATTTTTAGACATTTAAGGATTGCAAATAGAGCTAGTAATAATGAATTGTCAATAAAATTAGGTGTTACGCAACTAGCGTAAAGTAAAGTAGCGTAATTAATATATTTCTTTTCTGACAACTTTTTTTTAAAGATTATGTCTCACCAAAAAAAACCTACGTGAGATGACTTCTGACCCCCCTTTTAGTAAAAATACTATCCTCCTCAAAAATCCTCACGTAATTTTAAGGACGGCCGCGAATAGTTTTGCTAAACAAAAAATGTGTACAGGGTCCAATTAAGGAAAGGGTTGGGGGGCGGGGTGGGGGTGTGGGGTTACGGTGACCCCGCCCTTAAAGGTGCCCCTAGAAAACAATGCATATTTTTATAACAATTATTTGATTTAAAAAGTTAGAAATTATAGTTTTTATAAAATAATTCTTCGAAAATGCCACAAAGAAATAATTAGTACTATATTATTATCGCTAGTATTCCAACGAGCATAACCGAACGCTGCGCCTCACAGCCGGGGAATCGAACTGGAACCAGAACTAATAACTGTAGCTAACTGTTATTTTTAAGGAACCAGAACCAGTTCAGGAATCCTTGAAAAATTAAATTATAACCGGAATAATTATTGGAACCGATAAATATTTTTAGATTATATAAGGATATTTTAAAACTTATTTTTAACAAATGCATTTTATGCCTTTTTATGTTATTTTTTTTTTCTAATCAACGAATTTTTTTTAAAAGTCATAGGACCCCACATTTTGCAAGTAGCCCCCGGCACTAATATTCTATGAACTGACCCGGATGTTTCTAATAACTTACATAACAATGTTGAAATATTAGATTATATTTGGATTAAAAACTGTATTGAAAAGGCCGTTTTTGACCATTTTAGAATGGCTTCACAGATAAGCATTGTGCACAAAACTTAATTCTATCATAATAGGGACAAACTGTAGTTATTAACAAGAAACTTTGTCGATTTGTCCCTCATCGTCACCGCGGGAAATTTCGAGTAATCATTCAAATACGAATGCACTGCACACATTTCTGGTATATCGTAGGTGTTTTCTTTTCCCTTTTACTTCCATATCTTGTGCAAGCCGGGAGCTGAGTTGGGCCTTATATGAATAAACTAAATAGATTAGTTCAATTTCTCTAAGTGATCTAACTCAAATTGAATTACGAGTGTAACTTGACAATAACCAATCGTGATTCTTCATCCGATCACGGTCACAAAGGCAAAATGAAAAAAACAAATTAACAAAAAAGTATCGAATATTCTTCCGTGAGATACTGTGGCAAATCCCATATTGACTTGCCTCTTCGAATGATGACGATGGGGATATCTGTGTTCGAATCTCGGTTGGGTCTACTGCGGTTGTTTTTTCTTAATTGGTTTCCCACACTTTTTCTAAGGAAACGCGGGTAGACTATTTCTAAAATGCTTCCTTCCTAATCCATTTACCATTAGAGTAGTTATCATGAATACGTATAACATAAAACGGTGAGGAAAAAAAACTCCTCACATACTTTTGTGCTGCCAAACATTGCACAATTTGGTGAGCAAATTCAACACTTTTTGGGAATAGAGCTGTGGTGAGCTAGGAGTAGTAACACTTCCAAACACCAACATCGCCTATTATGACCAATTACCAAGTGTAATAGTCCCAAATGTATTTCTACGTCCATAAAAGTAAGATTCCGCATTGTAACTTATTCTGATTCAGTAGGATCATGGATCGGGCCACATGCAGCCCGCGGGTCACAAGTTTGGCATGTCTGCTTCAAGACCATTCGACCGTCAAAGCGGGTTTTAAAATAAAGTAGATTTTAACTTTAAATTAAATAACAAAATCATCTGTTCTATGTAAATTTCAGTGAATCAAATCACTAATCTTAATGTAATATTGAACTTTATAATTGTATTTGACTAAATATTCCCTTTGAAAACAATGAACGTTCAAGTATCATACTTTTTAAATGCAAACTCAACTCGCTTTAGTGGGCGCGTGGTCTAAGGTGTCACTCTCTTGGTAAACTGGAATGCCGATGATGGGGAGATAGGTGTTTGATCCTGGTCGGGTGTACCAAGAATGGTTTTCCACTCTCCCTTCAAGAAAACGTGGGTACAATTTCTCTAAATTCACCCTCCCATCCTTAGGACATTAGTATAATTAAGTACATAAGCGTGTAGGCTGAACGGGTAGTAAGATGCGGTGCTAAAAAACTGCACACACAAACACAGGTCATATTCTAGTGGCCATACATTAGCTGTCGTGCCAAACAGTGACGTGTCGAGACTTGTAAGATAATAATTGCTAAATTACTGTTTTTGTGAGTTACTAATTGTACTTACCCTTTAATTACAGCCCAGAACGCCGACACACATATTATGATTGTCACGGATCTTCTTCCACTTGTGTATGACTCGATTCAAGATGGATGACAACAAAATACAAAAAGAGAAATGTTTGTTTTATTTATAGTCGATACACGCGATGATTATTTTGAGTTGCCTAGATGTGTATTATTTATGGCGTATGTGTAAGTTTTATCATCATTACAACCATTTATTACCACAAAACTTTCCAAAATTTTATTTTGTCTCATCAAATCTTACTAATTGTTTAGGTTATACGCATCTATATGATAATTACTCTAATAGGGATGAGAAAAGAACCAGTTTAGAGTTAATCTACCAACATTTGCTTGAAAGGAAAGTGGGGAAACCAATTAGGAAAAATCACCTCTAGTTGACCCTACCATGGATTCGACACCCGATCTCATCGTCATCAGCAGCAGGCCAGTCTTTACACGAGAACGAGTTGTAATACGCGGTGATAAAAAAAAAGTATCTATCAAAAGTGACAGCCACAGAGCACATGACTTGATATATAAATATATCAAACACGTTTTAGTAACTTTTATAACCGGCAGATCCAGTCCTTCCCACCAGAACTCTACTATGCGTCTATTGTGCTGTGAGTTTTATGGAAGAATAAGCTAATGAAATGTTTGTTATTGTTGATACAATGACTCACGGAGAGTACTGAATGGCGTGCTTTCAAACACACTATAGTCTATAGCGTTATTCGTAGTTCTACTTAGCAGTAAAAGCGCAAATTAATTAAAGATGGACGTAATTCTAATGTTCTATTATCACATGGAAGAAAAATATTATCAATAAACGTTGCCAAGAGCTCATGGAGAATGCAGATAACATGTTTACCAAAAGGGAAACACAAGGAACATATAACATTTTTTATAAAAGGATATTTACTTTTTAATAAAACAAAATTTCGAGAACACTTTATAAAGCTTTGCTTAGTTTGTATTACTTAATATATTTTAAATACAACTGATAAAATCAAAAGCTTTCACACGATGGTTGTGTTTACCCAAATTACTAATGTTTTGAACGAAATGTTAAGGAAACGGGCATAAAAGAAGAACTTCAACCTTTAATCTTTGAGCATTTGAAGCTACTTCATGAAAATATTATTTTATACTTTCCTAACTCTGATTTACCGTAAAACAGTTAAACTGGGTGCGTATTCATTTTATTCTGCCATAGCACACAGGCCTACCCTTCCTCCTAAAAAAATGTTTTAAAAAAAAGTGTGCCATGAAAAAAATTAGCTTAAAGCTTATGGAGGAGCACTGAACTAGACTCCTTCGAGAAGAAAAACTAGTTCGTGTCGAAGAATCGTTCAATTTGCTAACTATTCGTTCGTGAAATGCACATTTGCACATTTATTTAGCACCTAAAATAAAACATAAGATTAAAAGAGCCCCAATGAGGCTTAAGGGCATTAGTACCACTGGCAACTCTAGAGCTTCGCAAGGATACATGACTTCAGCTTTATTNCTTAAGAGGATTGTTTTAAGCTCGACCAAACATATTATCACGTTTTTTCTATAGAGGTGGGTGCTATCAGTAGGTTATGCCATAAAGTTCGAGTGAAGCCGAGGCTTATCGGTTAAATTGGTTGGAACTTTTTTTTCTCTTCAACGTACTTTTATAAATTGCTGATAAATTAGATCCACACCACGCACATGTTTCGGCATATATTTCGGGTACTATGGTGGCCTCTTTAGGTTTTCCCCTCCCTCCCTTCCAATGGTTTGTTTGTTTTTGAGCGCATGACAAGCAGAAAATGCGCCGCTGCAGGTCAAGAGAAGCTGATGAGACAGTTCCCGGTTATATGAACGTGTCCCGCGAGATAACGAGAGAGAAAGATTGTGGGATATGACGCCTTCCTAGACGATGATCCCGCATCTTCTTTAATGTGATAATGAAGATAATTACTGTGATGGGCCACTCACTTCCTTTCACAGGCGACATAAAGAGGGAGCGAGAGAGAAAGAATGATATGGTGGGGGAAAAGATTGTGAGCAGGGTTGCCAACTCATTACTTTTTTTTAGTACCACGTCTTACTACCCGTTAGAGTTATACGCTTATGTAGGTTACTAATTAGTAATTAGGTTAATATTTTAGAGATGAGGAAGGTTGAATTTAGAGGAAGCGTACTCGCATTTACGCTCAGGGAGAGTTAAGACCAATTTTGGAATTCAAAATTTGCCGCCCCAGGCATGTACCTACCAGGCCTATGCATAAATCCACCCCTGGTTGTGGAAACACTACACCAAAGATCATAAATGAAATAATATACATTGTTACTTACTCTGTGGCATGGGGTACTAGGAACACTGATACAGAAAAATTGAGAAAAGATAAACTTCTTTGTCCACCAAATAACATAAAAAATCAAATTTGCATTTCACCCACCTCGGTGGCGTAGTTGGCTAACGCGCTTGTCGTGTTGAGCTCGACTGTTGAGGACGGGGAGATCGAGGTTCGAATC
>CABFOV010005564.1:0-16362 GCA_902141375.1 Timema poppense
TTTGCGTGGAGGGAGAGTGGAAAACCATTTAGGAAAAACCACCGCCAGTTCACCCGACCGAGATTCGAACCTCGATCTCCCCATCCTCATCAGTCGAACTCAACACGACAAGCGCGTTAAAGTAGTTTTTTAAACGTAATAACAGCTAACTAGGAAGTGGGACCAATGTAATCACATTTGTGTTACCATTAAGGCGAAAAAAAATAATTATTGCTTAGAGATGTTGAGAAAATGAAAATCTCAACCAAATTATGGGAATCAGGAATAAACTTATTATATTTTAATAAACTCCAAAATTAAATGCGATATTAGCTATCCTAAGGGTAGAGAAAGTATTGTGATCGTCAAAAAATAGAATTTGAGATTTTGATGAATTTCGACGTTTTTACATTTCCGTCTGTCTATACCTCGGAGTTGAGCCTAAACTATTTTACCGACTGGGCTAAAGCTTGGTATCTAGGGTTTTCATATGGTTGCCCCGAGGGGTTATTGGGATTGGATATCTAACCCTAAAACTAAGGGTAGTTTCCTTAAGGGGGAAAAGAAAAAAAAATCTGCTCCAATGATTTTGATTAAATTTAATTTCTAACCCTTGATCACTATTACAAACAAAATGACCATTCTCAATTTTTCGTCAAAATAATTTTAAGGGTTCCGGTCTGATGAGTAAATTCGTTTTTTTTTTAGCATATCTCCGTTACTCTTTGAGATATGAAATTACTTATCATTGCAAATATTTAAGTCTATTTATGGTATAATATTTTATGTGAAACATATTTTTATAAAACCAATAATGTTCAAGCTATACGCAAATATATATATTTTTTAACTTATTGCAACCGTAAAAAAATCTAACCCAGGATGTTGATGAATGTCGACGTTTCATGACCGCTGAACCCTAAACAGTGGTTTTTACAATGCCATCTATCTGCGTGTCTGTTAACCCTAAAATAAAGAATAGTTTCATAAAGATTGAAAAGAAAAGAAATAAAAAATTTCAAAATCGACACTAACGGTTTTGATTAAAATTCGTATCTAGGCGTTGATTAAGATTATAAGTAAAATGGCTATTTTCATTTTTCCATGAAAATGACTCTTAAGGTACTTAAACGAAGTGGAGATTTCCGTATTTCCCCAACTATTTGAGATACTGAACAACTTATCATTTCCAACTTGTAATACTATTTTTTTTTAAAACTTTTATTTGAAAATTATCTTTATAAAACCAATAGTTTCTGAAATATTGGCAAACATATTAATACAATTTTGTGAGCTTTAGTTGTACACAGATACTACTTTAAGTTTTAACGCATTAATTCTCTAATGCCATAGAGTACGTAAATAAGTGGTCTCTCAAAAACGTGTATTCTTTATCCTTTAATTTCTTAGGGTAAATGTTTGTACAGCAATGATCTATCTACATTTTAAACTCAATAGTCAATATTTACCTTTTTTATTGGTCAAAATTTACAAATGAGGAATTTATTAGCAATGAAATAACTAAAATATGTAGATTCTCTAATAAAATGTTGAAAATTTTAACCAGAAGTTGAAATTTTCACATGAAGTGTTGATCCTTGTAGAGCCAATTTAGATCTTTATTTTTAGGTCCAAATATACAAATGAGGACTTTAATTCATTAAAAATAAAATTACAAAATCTGAAACTGGGATTCAACTAATGTTTTACGTAAGTGTAACGCAATTTTTGTTCAGGTTGCTAACGCATATTATTTCGTTTCACATGTATTACGAGTTTTGAGTAAATATCTCAATTTTCAAACAATCGAGTGAGAAAGTCCGTGTGGAGTTATGTACCATTTATTTGTGTACATGGTGTATCAATATATTTTTCACCCTCTTCAGAGGTTGCGTGGTCTCACATAAGACTAGACTGCCGATGACTGGGAGATCAAGGTTTGAATCTCGGTCAGCTGTAACGAGGATGGTTTTTCCAACAAGATTTTTCACGTTCCCTTCACGAAAATTCGGGTACTCTTCCTTTAAATATACCCGTCCTCATCCCTAAAACCATTAGAGTAGTTAGTACGTAAGCGTATAGACCAAACGGGTAGTAAGACGCGGAGATAAAAAAAAAGTATATTTCTCTAATACTCATCCAACTTTAGAGACAAATTTTTTTGTTTGCCATATTTAGATAGTTTTCAATCGTTTATTAAATTATTATAGTATTATTCATATATGTATATCTTTGATAAGTGTAATTTTATGTTTTTTTGCTAATTTTTTTAATGCTGGATTACATGACAATGTTCGTTTTAAAACCCTTGCATTAACCTAACTTAATATACATCTTTACTCAAATCTGTAATAGGTTTTTTTCCCCGTGGTTGGGTACCACTGGTATTGAAGAGAATTGGTCGCTTCGGTAAGTATTTGCATTGTGCATAAGTATCTTATTCATAGTTGTTTTTTTTAAATAAAAGAGGGAAACTACCCCCATAATATACTATTTACGACGCTTCTCTACTTGAGGAAACAATTTTATTTGTGTGTCGCAGGTATATTCAGAATCACTTTATGACGAGTATAATATTAAGAAATGTTACAAATGCCGGAACTTTACTGTTTAATTTTATTTGACAATAAAATCTTTTTTTTTAAACTCTTACGGGATAGTTTATATTCTACTTTCGCTCTAAAACTTGTGTAAAAAAACATTATTATGTTACACACACCGATAAGCACGTGGAATAAAAGTCAAGCTCACATAGTTTGAAGGATACCTTGGAAGTCAGGGATTAAACCCCGGCGTGGTATATTAAAGTTTTAATATTTTCCCTTAGTAATTTTACACTCTTCCTCCACGCAAATGCGGGTATGTTTTCTCTAAATTCCTCCACCCTCATCTTTACTCTTAGAGAATGCATAAAAATATCAATTATGTTTGATAACTTACTTTAATCAACTACAGGCGTAGTTTTCAATTCAATAAACTATCCTTGTTAAGATTTGGATAACCCGCCTCGGTGGCGTAGTTGGCTAACGCGCTTGTCGTATTGAGCTCGACTGCTGAGGACGGGGAGATCGAGGTTCGAATTTTCCACTCTCCCTCCACGCAAATGCGGGTTCACTTTCTCTAATTCAACCTTCCCAATTCCTAATCCATTAGAGTAATTAGAACTTTAAGCGTATAACCCGAACGGGTAGTAAGACGCGGTGCTAAATATTATTAAGATTTGGATAGTTAGAGAGGAAAATTAATTCGCTTATTTAATCGCTCGGGTAATATTGTTACCCGCACCGATAGATTTAATGTTGGGCTCATCTAGTGGGATTTGCCGGTAATGGGGAGGTTTTTCATAGATGATTCTCCATTCTCCCTCAAAGAGAATACGAGTACATATCCTATAGATCCTACCTTCCTAATCTCCACCACATTTTGTGTTTACATGCAGATATTACAGATGGGCTGTAAAACAGGATACTCTTCAAATAAACAAAACAAAAATTTAGAATATGCTCAACTGTCTTTAAAATCGACTTACAACTTATGCTGAGTTTATATTCATGCACAGCGCATAGCTAATAGTAAACACGAGTAGTATATAGCTTACAGTGCACAATTCATAAGAAAAATACATCAGTTTATAATGAAAAATAATGTATAACGTCTTAATTAATTCGGTTGTCAGCATTTAACTCAAATGGGTAGTATAACGCGATGCTAAAATAAAATAAAAAATTAATTGTCTTTTATTATTAATAGAAAATGGCTTAACCTATTTTCACTATTAGATAATGTCTTTAAATATACTCCAATAAATGGTTCATTCGAAAAAATAACTTTAAAATGTTTTTTTTTAAACTTGAATTTAACTAAATCTAAGGTGATCTGGCGGTCTAGGTGTAAGGTGTCGGACTTATGTCCTAGGGTCCGGGGTTCAATCCTCGGTCCCAACACAGATTTATCTGATTGCCAAACCCTTCCTTCAACTCTGAAAAGACGTGTATTAATCACAACTTGTGAATGTGTGGAATGCCAGGCCTCCACCGTGGTTCGGATCCACACGTTAAACTGTAGGTTCTCCATTTCATCTCACAATCGCCCTACCATCACACATTAGCGTAAGTGCATATAACCCGAACGGGTAGTAAGACGCGGTGCTAATAATAATAATAATATAATAACTTAATATAAGTTATTTCTGTAGTATTAAATAAGTCTATATTTTAAAATTATAATGCATTGTCGTGTCACAATGTAATACATCGATACAAACGTTTTACACAAATGGGTTATTTCAAATCCCCTCACAAAAGCCAAAGAAGCTGTCTGCTAGCTTCTGGCTGTAGAGCTCATGCGCACTAATTTGAGATGGCTGGTTCTGAGTTTTGATTGGTTCTCCTGCACCGAACATCTCGGGCAGAACGAACAAAGCAGAGTTAAGTTACGCTTTAGCAGAATAGCTCATGCAATCTTGTGATTGGCTTAGAGCTCGTCACGTGTCCACGTTTCTGTCCTGCGCTAATTTTTTGGCAAACGTGTGAAACCACATTAACAAGTATGGCTACCACAAGACATTTCAAACATGAAGATGAAAATAAAAACTAATTATTTTCTTCTGCTTGTATACTAACATTTAATTGTCCTCTCCAATCATTATCACTAACTGATACGTCTCTAGTTCAATGATGATCTAGACTGCAGTCCATGCATAACGCAAAAGAATTAAATCAACTTTATGCATTGTACACTATTCACTATGTATCAATTATAAACGCTATCAATGAAAATAATGTATTTCGACGTCTTGCGCACTATGCACTTATACACTATGCACTAGTCACTATTAGTTATGCGTTATTCGTGAATATAAACCCAGCCTTAAGAAGAGGGAATGTTTTTTATATAACAGTAAGACAGAGATAAACTTTTTTAGACGGTAATAAAAGTCACTAAAACCATTTTTATGGATTCATACGTAAAGTCATGTGATCAGCAAATGTCACTTTTAATACCTATATTAGTAAAATTATATATATTTTCCTTTTAATCGCCTTTTACACCCGACCAGGATTCAACCCCCCAATATTGATGTTAGCGGTAGTATAGTCTGTTGAAATAATAATAATAATGGCGCGTCTGGGCTACATCAATTTGCAGCTCAGTTTTAGGAAAGATTAGCCAGTACTAATGTATCGTTTCGAACACCTGAATATACTAATCGCACATACTTCCATGTCCCGATGAGATGAGATGATGGCGATAGCGAGTATGAGGGTGTGGAACCAGCGGAAACACTTAAAACTAACTGAAGCCTAACTAACCTAACCCTCTTGACCATCGGGGTAATTCCCCTTTTGGGAAAAATACCCATGGTTCCAGCCGGAAATCTAGCCCGAGACACCTAGGCTCGCAGACAGGTGCACTAACCACTATACCACGAGGCCAACTGCCTCGAGAATGACTCCTCATAAGACGATACTAATAATAAAGTAGAATGCTATCAATTTTTTTTAGCACCGCGTCTTACTAACCGTTCGGGCTATACGCTTTTGTACTAAATACTAAATGGTTTTAGGGATGAGGAAGGTTATATTTTGAGTAAGTGTACCCGTATTTGCGTGGAGAGAGAGAGTGGAAAACCATTTAGGAAAGCATCCTCAGTGCACTTGACCAATATTTGATCCTCAATCTCCACGTCATCGGCAGTCTAGTCTATTAAGAGAGTGACACCTTAGACCATGCAGCCACCAAAGCGGGTAATGTTATCATTGACAGCAAAAAGAATATGTTTGTAGTTTCTAAAAGTCACTTCCTACCAGAACCCAACTATGTGAAATAGATTCATCCCTGTTTTATTTACATTTTTGATTGAACAAATTTATAATAAAAAAAAATCACAAAGGAAAAATATACCTTTATGTGTACATATTAGAAGAATATTTTGTACTATTTCTTGCTTTTTATTTAGGGTGTAAAAAATATATTATTCGTTGGAGCTTGTTACGTCTTTCTTTAGTTGTTTTGGTTTGTGTTTTAATAATTCATGAGTTGTTGCGAAGAAAGGGGCCGGTAGCTCTTACAACCCCCCGCCGCCCCAATAAGCTGGGTTTTATGCGGAAACAGCGCAAGAAACTGTTGTGAAAAATAAATTAAACACGGATTAAAATTTACAAGCGTATTAAATGTAACTCATAGAGGCAAGTAGGGTGAGCCTTGGCAATAACACAAAAGCTAAGAACTTCACACACACAGAGATTCCACTCTACTCCCTTCCAGCGTCGTGCGTGTTTTTGTTGATGCCTGGGGGGGAAGAGATTATGTGGAAGTTAACCTGCTTTCCGTCCTCTCCCTGTTTTATCTTTCTCTCTCTCTCTTGTACATGACACGAATACATAAACATTTCTGATGGGAGTCCCAGGAATAGAGACAGGTTTAAAACTGTGCCCTGGAGGACAAAATAATGTTACAGGTTGCCGACAAAAAAAAAAAAGATTAAGCAATTACGTCTTGGTAACTATTTGGGTTTTTTTCACTCAAATATAGTTACGGAATTGCACTAGCCTGGCGTGAAGTGCTACTAGGGTAAGCTGAGGGTAAGATGTGATGTTAGGAATTGAGAGCTAAAGGCAATATGTATGTAGTTTTTGTAACAAAAAAATATTTTCACCAAAATAAATAAAATATTTCCTGTGGCGACTTGTAAGTAAACCTTAAAGTCGGGCTCTCTCCTAAAAATTGTTAAATTAGGTAAATAACAGCTTACCTTATATAAACCTTATACCATCCTATATTTATCTGACAAACTTCACTAAAAAAAGTATAAAAATGATAAAGTTAATAAAAGTAAATAAAAGTTATATATAAAAGTATAACAACTCACTTGGTCCTAAGTCAAATATTGCCCATCGTGAAATACAGACACACACACACACACACACACACACACACACACACACACAAAACAAACACCAGTAAAAATATATATATAAATAGGTTATTAACACTATCTTGAACACTAAACACATAATGCACTTTAAGAATTAGTGTATCAGTAAATTTATCGTTTGAAATAAAAATCTCATCTTTGGTTTGCATCTGGTATCTCGCGAATCATTGACTGTTCTATAGACAACATGGCCAAAGCATTTAATATGTTTTCACTCATGGTGTTTCTTAAGTAGGATTTGATTACAAGCATTCCATTGGTTTTAATTTCAAATTTTTCTTATAATGATAAAGAACCAACATTCAGTTTTTTTAATAACGGAAACGTTCATTATTCACTAAAGTAATCGAAAAGACTAGCTAAGACGCGTCACACTTATATATTATAGCCAGCCGACTGCACTACAGCTGGTAAGCAGACCACAGTTGAGCTCAGCCCCAAAAACTTGGTAAGGTCAAAGAAAGTGACGTCAGGTTATCATGGCAACTACCCTGTGACGCAGGCAGAGCTCGGGGGTGCTTCTAAACCAGCCCGCCACAGAGCTTGTTAGCAAACGAGCGCTTTATGTCACGCGCTGGCATGCTAATTCCATCAATAAAATGGGAAAGAAATATAACGATTTTTTAAATTGATATATGTTTAACACTATGTAATGAAAACATATGAGAAAATTGATATGAATTTCAAAATATATTTCGTTTCTTCTTTTGCTTTATTTTGCAGGGAGGGCCAGAGCCCTCCTTCACGAGCCACCCCTGATATTTCTTCAGTAGGAACATAGTTTAATTTTCTTCCTATAATAATTTCAACAGCTCTTGAATATCTGTCAAGGTTGTCCTAGCATTTAGTGAGAACCTTTTAACTTCATTTAAAAAGTTTCTCATCAAATACTAATATTCAAAAAATATTGAGAATACTATGTGTAGAAAATTAAACTAAATGTTTCTACTGGAGCAATAGATTTTTTTTTGAGGGGGGGGGGAATTGTTTGCCATGAAAACTGCAAACACACTTGGCTTTTCCGGCATTCCCTTTCTCCCCCACCCTCTTCCCCACTCTCTCCCCCTTAAACTCTGCCAATAAAATTAAGTGTTGTGGAGTGGAGTTTCGACAGAATAATCGGAGTTTTTTTTTATAGCTTTACCTGTAATATGTTATCACCCTGGAGAACGCGAAAACGCACTGGAGGGAGAAACTTCATATCAAAAGCTCATGAAGATATGGAACAAAAGTGCACGGGGTGGGGGTGGGGAATGCATATCGTGTTATCCTAGCAAAGCTATATTGTAAGCAAATCCCTAACTCTTTACAATAATTACAATAGTAATAGAATAGTAAATAAAATAATAAAACTACAGGGAATTACAGGATCATAATTTGTTGCTAACTGATTGTCTTAATCAATACGTATTCCCTCCCCTACCCCCCTTAGTAATCTAACCACAGCTGTTTAGTAAGTTTATATTTTTCAGATACTAGGCGTGCCGCTGACAGTTGTACAATAGTTGCCTTTTGATATTAAGTATGTCTCCACTCGTATTAGAGTCAACTGTTCTATGACAGCGTACGCCGATGGATAAGCTGTGTAAAAGGGGTCCATCAAATGCATTTGAAAACTTTCTGCGCCATCGTTGGTCCATGGATTGATATTGGATTATCCTTTTCCGTGACCACATGGTATAAGACCATAGGCGTCACTTTTGTGTTAAACTGGCCCGCCGATGACAGAGAGGTCAGGGTACAATCCCGTTTTCCACTCTCCCTTCACGAAAACGCAGGTACACTTCCTCCAGATGTAATCTTTCTCATCTCTAGTTCGCTAGCCTAACAGCTCTGAATGCAGTGGATGCAGTACACTAAATAAATACGATGCATGCGGTTCTTTCGATGCGGGCTAGTGGGCTCTTACCTAGGGTGAATTTGTATAATTTAATAAGATGATACCCATTTCGGTGGCTGCATGGTCTAACGCGCTACTCTCGCAGTAGATTATACTGCCATTGATGAGATGATCGAGGTTCAAATCTCGGTCGGGTGGCGGAGTTTTTTTTGTCCAAAATGGTATTTTACTATTCCTCCACGCAAATGCGTGTATACTTCCTTTAAATATAACCTTTCTTATCCCTAAAACCACTAACTTAGTTATTAAATATGCGTATAACCCAAATGGGTAGTAATACGTGGTGATAAATAATAATAAGGTAGTTATTACTATGTAGGCCCTATATATTTGACTAAGTAAAGTTATCACTATTGTTTTATGTTATGTTTAAGTTTATATATGTATAACTCTAATTTATTGTTTGTAAGACAATAACACTGGACTCTGACGATTTGTAGTAAATAGCTGCCCCACTAATTTTAAAACATGCGGGTGGCGAGTCGCTAACGTATTTCTCTCATCTCGCACACAATCTCACAAACCCTCAATTTATAAACGTCTGCGCTGCAAAAACTGACGTCACACAATTGACTAGTGAGCGGATTCTACTCGCCAGCCTCGCACCGTGCAAGACAGGGCTTGTCTGGCGAGTAAAGCATAATAAAACAAAATGGACGTCATCCCCTTCTTTGGTTGCCACCTTCTGAGAGTAATTTTGTTGAAATAACCCTACCATTGTACAAAATGGGTTTACAGAAATTAAAAAAATGATTTCTTTGGACACTTTATTCAATCCTTCAATAAAAATATTAGTTTGTGTGAAATTATAATAATATATCTTAATTTTTTCAAGTAATTTTAACCATAAACTTGGCTGAGTTGTTAACGTGATATCCTCATAACCTATAGTTCATGTGTTCAGATCCTGAAAGCTCCAATTTCTTTTTAAATTTATCAGACTGAAAAAAAAGTTTATTTCAATTATTGTATTAATAAACATATAATTTGTTTTAAATATTATTAATAGAAGTATACAAGGTATTTGAGCTTACGCAGTCTACAACAGTATTCTTCTTTAAAAATAACGTACTTTTTTAATTCACTACCTTGTTAAATTAGTTTTGGAATTTGATATGCAAGTGATTATTTAAAAATTTAATTAATGGGTATTATGTCATAAAAAATTTAGACATTCAAAAATTAGGCTAAGCAAGCTAATTATTATTCGCATAGTAAAAGCTTTCAGGGCATATTTATGCTTTAAAAATAGTTGCAAAAATAAAATACTGTTTCACTGAATTCAAACCATTAACAAGGGATTTTTTTATTCCGATAAAAAAATTAAAATAATATATTTGAGCTGGGATCGATCTCGTGAGCTGCTGAGCTTCAGACAAGTACGCTACCAAGTGAGCTAAAGAATATAGAGTATAAGAATTGCCTAACTCATACTTATCTAACTTGAGAAAGTTTTGAAACGATAAACTTAGATGGAAACAAATAGATGATGGTTTCCTAATAAAACAAAACAAATCATTTTACATGAAGCACTCAATACAATAACAGTGTTTACTTTCAGTTACGTATCTTATACAATGGTGCGTTGTAGCAGTCCGTCGCCTCAATCTTTTGGAACGTCATGGTTTTACAGTGTTGTCAGATTGAAAACTCTGTCGCAAGCGAAACAGCGCCACACCAACTCACACGACAGTATAAACCTTTCAAAATTAGCTCTGTTTTGGTACAGTCTGCGATTTGCGAGATAACAAGTTGCAAATTTGCTTGCTAACGAGTTTTTTTTCCCAAGTTTCAAAATTAGGGGTCTTGATGAAGAAAGGCGGCTATGATTTACTGCTGGCGGAATATTAAGAATGTGCCGGTAAAACCACACAACGGAGGTTTTTGGAAGAAGTCAAGCGCTGGGGTGAAGCTCGACACTCGGATAAAAAGACGGCCATCGTGCGGAAATATTTCTATTAATCCTTAAGAGAGTCATTTGAGTCACGTGAACGAGTTGATGTATTCAGAGGTCCAGTATAAATGTGGTTTATTAGTAATTAAAAACCCACCTTGGTGGCGTAGTTGGCTAACGCGCGAGTCGTGTTGAGCTCGACCGCCGAGGACGGGGAGATCGAGGTTCGAATCTCGGTCGGGTGAACTGGGGTGGTTTTTCCTAAATGGTTTTCCACTCTCCCTCCACGCAAATGCGGGTTCACTTCCTCTAATTCAACCTTCCCAAGTCCTAATCCATTAGAGTAATTAGTACTTAAAGCGTATAACCCGAACGGGTAGTAAGACGCGGTGCTAAATAATAAATTAATTAAAACTAAAATGTAGTAAAAAAAGGGCCAGTTGTTTTCTACGTGCCTATAAAATATAGTGATATCAGGGACATACCCTTTAATTTAAATTTAAATAAAGGTTCAACGCAATTAGACTAACATCACTACTCTAATATTAAAGTTTCGTGTGGTTGTTAGCACAGAAACATGCCGACGATTCTAATTTTCTACATATACAGGGTAGGGCCAGACAATTATACGATTAGTAACTTGAAAATTAACGCTTTAATTGATAAGTAAATACTCTCTAGCTAAATAAAAGAAAACTAAATACAACATTTTTGTTTTACTTTTTGGAGATAATGTGACTCATGTAAGGTCCAGTGGACGTCTGGCAGACCTCAGCATATTGTCCATCACTTTCCTGATTATTAATCGTCTAATTGTTTCCGACCCAATCTGTACCTAAGGAGGAATGAACCAACATATACTAAGGATATTGGTTTAATCTAATTTTATTTCTATATGTTAAATTAATAATTTATATAACAAAAAATCTACTTAAGTGACCTGGTGGTCTAGGGGTAAAGTGTCAGACTTCTGTGTTGGTGGTTCGGGGTTCAATCCTCGGTCCCGGCACCCTTACGTCACCTCTGTCAAGACGTGTATTAATCACAACTTGTGAATGTGTGGAATGCCAGGCCTCCACCGTGGTTCGGATTCCACGTTAAAACTGTAGGTTCTCCATTTCATCTCACACTCACCCTACTGTTATACATTAGCGTAAGTGCGTATAACCCGAACGGGTAGTAAGACGCGGCTATGATAATAATAATTTTGCTATCTAACGTGTAACAATTTTAACTTATTTTATTTTACAATTTACCTTTTTTACTGTCGTAATATTTTTATCCAATTTATTAAAAAACTATATTCAAATGTAAAGTTAATCCTTATATATTTGTAAACCAGTTTAAGTGTAACAAATCAACATTTCACTAAATAATTTTGTAATCAATGCGTCACACTTAAAACATAACTTTCCATATTTCACTAATTTAAAACTTGTATGCCCGCTTCAGTGGCCGAATGATCTAAGCCATCCCTATCGTGATATGCTTGTCTGCTGATGACAGAGATATCGGGGTTCGAAACCCGGCCGAGTCTACCAACGGTGGTTTTCCCCTAAATGGTTCCCCCACTCTTCTTCCACGAAAATGTGGTTAGACTACCTAGAAAATGCTTCCTTCTTCATACCCACCTCATTAGAGTAATTATCATATATATGTATAATCTGAACAGTAAGAAGTGCTTGTAAAAATAAATAATAATAATAATAATAAGACCTGATTATTTATAAAAACTGTTTATAATGTAACTATTTGAAATCATTTCCTTAGATATTAATATATACTTTCCTTACCATATATTATTAGAATGTTTTATAAATGATTAACTGCTGGGCCAAAAAGCTTTGCATTAATACTCACGGAAAACTTATATTTTACACCTTTGACTTAATTTTTATCACTTTTAAATATAGTATATTAAAAGTCTAATGCCTTAGACTGCTTGAACACCAGTGAGGTGTATTTAGGCCGGGGGCAGAGTGGTAGTTGGTTCAGTATTTTCTTGCGCTTTCTTACGAGGTGGGAGGGGGTCATAATCTTATGTAAGTTTTTTTTAAATCATTTTTTACAGTGAGTCATTTTTTTTGTAGTAAAATAAATACATCGTAATTAAATTTTTTAATTACTATAAAATGTCAATTATATTTAATTTACTTGCTGCAATTTAAAGTATTTAAAATTTCATTTCACTTGATTTATTTCAATCCTTATGTCTAAATATAACTAAACGATTAAAATAATATTACTTATAAAATCGTAAAAAGAGTACGTAAGATAGTTTTCGTGGGGGTAGTCAAAAATCAAGAAAAAAAGCCCTGCGTAATTTAAGGAAACATGAAGGTGTGCGCTTTAAGTTGCGGCAGAAGGGAGCGCAAGTGTTTTTACAGTTTTTATAGAGTTGAAATTTGTTGGGCAATTAAATCAAATATTTCTCCAATAGCAACATAGATTTTAGTTTTCAGCACATGCTAATATAAACAGATATTGAATGTATGTCAATGGCGTCCTGGAATTTTGTCAAAAATCTTTTCTCTTTATTTAAAAAGTGTTGACAAAATTCCAGGACACCCCTGAAAGATATTCAAGATATGTTGATAGTAGCATGTGCAGAAAACTAAACTCTATGTTTCTACTGCAGAAATATTTGATTTATTTTGGCCAAAAAAATCGAATGCTATAAAAAGTGTAAAATTACTCGCGCTCCCTTCGGCCGCACCTTAAGCACATGGGTTTCAAATATCTGTCCACCAGAAGGTAGTCTGTAATATAGATATTTTTCATTTAGGAGATACATAACTGTTTAAATTCTCACACCTAAAACAATTGGGATGGAATATTTTAGTCACGTGAGGGGGAAAAGAAGGGGTAATGAAACGCATAACATGCACAGAGCGAGTGGAATATTTAAATACGTGTGCACTGAACTTTAATCAAATTCTCTCCCTTTTACGGACAAATCAACAGTAACTATTGCATACAAAACCACATATTATTGACTTTGAAAATATATTTTTTCTATTTTGTTTTCTATACAGCAAAATGAGTTTTGAACTGAGGAATAAACAGATGAAATGCTACATTTGGAGCATCACGCTGTATGGAACATAAACTTGGACGCTTAGGAAGATGGAAAAGAAATACTCAAAGAACTCTGAAATGGGGTGCTGGAGAAGACTTGAGAATATCAGGTGGACAGACAGGGTGACAAATGAAGTCTAAAGAAGAGTGGGTGAGCAGATAACTATTTTGGATGCTATTCTTAGGCACAAAGCAAACGGGATAGGAAAGGTTTTCTGCCCGACGTCATAGAAGTTAAGGTTGAGGGAAAGATGGCTTGAAGGAAAGAAGAAATTCTGGGATCTGAAGGAGGAGGAATTGAAGGTTTAAGCTCACTAATAAAATGAATGGAACTGTCGTAAGACAAAACACATAATAATAATAGTAATGGCATACTTGAAATAGTACCATATCGCAAAGAAGTCATAATTCCAGCATCATCCATTTTGACTAACAGAATATATCACTGTGTACGTAATTACATATTATAGTTTTTTTTTCTATAGCACCTAGCTTTTTATAAAATTCAAATAAATTTAACTTATAATTTTTGATGTTTCAATTTAAACTCGTTGAATGACTTCTTAATTGTATATGTTTATAAGTCAAAGCCTGTATATTACTCCACATGTCAAAACTAAAATTCTTTCAGGATTTCTAAAGATTTGTTAATTCACACTTAAATGTGATAACGTTTTAAATATATATATTTATTAAATTTCAATTATATAAATGTATACATATATAAAAATAAATTCTTAACCAATTAATTTAACTATAGTTTCCTTTAAATTATTGTATCAAATTTCTTACTACAAAGTTCACAAAGTTTTTCAAAAATAATTAAATATAATAATTTAACCTATAAGTTTAGTGATATAAAATCCGCCTAAGTGGCTGCAAAGTCAGAGGCACTATTCTCGCGTTAGACTAGACAGCCGATGACGGGGAGATCAAGGTTCAAATCTCAGTCAAGTGTACTGTGGCTGGTTTTTCCCAAAATAGTTCCCCCTCTCTCTCTCTTCAGGCAAATGCAGGTATACTTCCTCTAAATATAACCTTCCTAAACCCTAAAAAGAATTAGAGTAATTATTATGTAATCATATAACCTGATCACGTAAGATGTGGTGCTAAGAAGATAGAAATAAAAACCAATATAAACCCAAACTACGCACAAAGTATGTTACTCTGATAAATCTTTATATCACATATTTCATATATTCCTTGAATATTATTTGTAGTGGAAATTGAGTACTGTATTCTCGTTAGTGAACTTTTTTGCTAACCATTTCTTTCACCTCGTCCAGAATATCCGTATTTACTCACACAAATAAAGCTGAAGCAATATTTGATTTACGTTGGCCAATCATGTTTTTTTGCTATAAAAACTGTAAAAAATGTGGATATTCTCAAGTTTTCTTTCATCCAACGTTAATATAGGACATCCTTGGTTGGTAGGGTGTTATTATTATTATTATTATTATCATTATCACCGCGTCTTACTACCCGTTTGGGTTATACGCACTTGCGCTAATGTGTAATGGTAGGGTGATTGTGAGGTGAAATGAAGGACCTACAGTTTAACGTGGAATCCGAACCACGGCGGAGGCCTGGCATTCCTCACATTCACAAGATGTCTTGTCAGAGGTGAAGGAAGGGTTTGGTAATCAGATAAATCTGTGCCGGGACCGAGGATTGAACCCCGGCCGCCAGCATAGAAGTCTGACACCTTAGGTAGGGTGTTAGGTGACCGCTAAGGAAAGCTACTATATTATATCCATTCACTAAACCATATGATCTACAAAACCATGTTGTGTTGAGTTGTCGTTACTTTTGGCGGTCAAAACTTTCACAAAAAACATTTTGTGTTTTAATTAGTATTAACTGTTTTTACATAATTGAAACACAAACTCATGAAAATTACCGTTTGGATGTATATGTTTTGTGGAAGCGGCATCTATGGTTCACTTAAAAATGTTTTTCGAACAAGAGTTTCTATAATGCGGCGTGCTCTTTATGAATCAAGATGACGAACCAGCTGAAACAAGGGCAGTTGAAGGCGTCATACAAACCATCTTGCAAGTTGTGTTCAGTCAATGTTTACAAAATAAAAACGTTTCATTTGGAAACTAATATTTTGTATGACGCTTTCTCCAAGTTATATAAAAAATAATTCATTTTGGTGGCCAATCAAGATACAAGTGTGAATATAATAATTTTTAATGTATTATTATTATTATTCATTCTGTCTTATGAAAGGTCCATTCCCTTTGAATTTTTGTCAAAACAAAAACCCAAAACATAATAGTTTAAAAATATATTAGTTTGTTCTTTCAATAAGTTACGAAAACGCCAACTATACAGTAATCCTTATGGCAGTATTATTAGAACCTTTTGGTAAAACTAGTATAGTATTACTAAGCAAATAATGATTATTTCAGACTTCTATGCTGGCGGCCGGGGTTCGATCATCGGTCCCGGCAAAGATTTATCTGATTACCAAACCCTTCCTTCACCTCTGACAAGACATCTTGTTAATGTGAGGAATGCCAGGCCTCCACCGTGGTTCGGATTCCACGTTAAACTGTAGGTCCT
>CABFOV010005564.1:16582-41666 GCA_902141375.1 Timema poppense
TAATAATAATAATAATTATTATTATTATTTCTCAATATGTTAACCAACCAATGTTTGCAATGGAGAACCTTCTGCTAGCTGTCACCCAACATCCTTCCAAACATGGATGCTCTATACATAGTATTGACACGGAAGGCCGCATAACTATTATACCTATGTTTAGCAAACCATTTCACTCAAGTGCAGATTTAACATTAACATGTTCGCTCTCTCGATTTCCTCGTACAAAACATCAGAACGGGCGCGATATTGTAATATTAACGCAAGCTACCACTTTCCACTTGACCAGACTCTCCCACTTTAAAGCCACAGGCTTGGCGTGGCTGCGAACAATCTAATTAGATCCACTTTGGGACCAAAGCGGCCTAAGTGACATTTTACCTCGAAACACAAATAAACATGACTTTGTCATTTTAGGCGCTTAGACCGACTCTTTAAATGTCTAGAGCCCAACTCACCTACTAATCGATAACATCTCCCCTGGTTCATATCACGTGAGGTGTCACCCACAAACCACGTAACGATTTTTTTTTACCACCTTTTGAGTCACCCGACCCTGTCCCTCCCCAATCCATTTAAAACCAAGAAGACATTTAGCCTGACCCCTCCTCTACTCAAACTATGTTACGTAACTTTTCATATCAAGAGTGAATGTCATAACAACCAAAAGTAAGTCCTTAACTTGAGTTTTTACCCTACGGGATGGGGCTTGGATTAGTTCCGCAGTAGTCCCTAACTGTGCACCGGTTGCAATATCTTAGTTGAAGGGACCTGAATCCGACAATAACCAGTTAACTTACTTTCAGAAAAGATCGGTTGCGTTCTTGAGGGTTCCGGACGTTAAATTTGTACTCTCCTGCACCGACTTATTTTGAATACCTCTCTCCTGGTGCTTCCCCATGCGAAGGTTGTCATACCTAGAATCATGTGGGGCTCCCCGTCGGAGGATTTAATAACAGGGCCTCGTATGTTAGAACAAAATTGGATACCCTGTGTCTACGATCTGTGTATTGTGCGGATTGCCCCCAATGGCCAATTCTATTGTCAAAGTTGACAACTTACTGTCCGCTGGCAACGTTCTGCCAAACTCTTTTGGAAACGTACTGCTTGGCCCTTCACAGGGCCATAATAACGAAAAGATTCGGAAACGGGCAAAGTTGTCCAACTCTCTTTCTGGAGAAAAAACAACAACTTGGAAGTAGTGAGGCTCCAAACCCGCTTTTAGGTAGTGTCTCGAGTATACGACTCCGGAAACCAAAAACGTATCAGTCCATTTATCCCCGAAAGAGTAGTAGATGGAGCAGCAAAATTGGAAGTCTCAATAAGAAAACTGCAAGAGGGCACGATCATGATTCAGACCATGATGGACATTAAGTTTTCTGACACAATGGCGATTACTGAAATACCGTTGAGTGATGCGGCTCATATAAAAGTGAAGATGGAACCCCACAAGTTCCTTCCTCGATGTTTGCAAGGGATTGGTAACTTGCTAGAACCATGACTGCGTGAGCATTGAGGAAATCAGTGAGAAGATTTCCCCTCAGCATGTCATCGAAGTTTATCTTATTATAAACAAAAATAACATACAAGAGAAAAATGCTGTTATGCATATTCGCACTTTCACGACGCTTACCCATCCAAAGAAGGTCCGAGCAGGTTTACACACCTCGGTGCTGCGATGCCATGGTAAGCCAGCCTGTGCAGATTATGGGCTGGAGGCTCACGATATATCATGTGAGTGTCATAAGTTCTGGCTCTGCGTCAACTGCAAGGATCCGTACTCTGCCTGGTCTCGGGATTGTCCAAAATGGAAGGCGGAGAAAAAGTTTAGGGAATTCAATCTGAAAAGAAGATCTTTTACGCTAAGGCACGCAAAGAATATCCAAAATAGCAAGAAAATCAATAATCGTCTGAACTTCCATTGCGCAGTTAATCTTTCAAATACATCTATGTGACCCGTGCCTTTGGTGTCTACTCGATACATTCATAGTCATAATACCACAATTCAGGTGGCGCCGAGATTTGTGCGGGAAGGAAACATTTTCCAAGAGTCATTATTCACCACCTCCTCGGGACCCTCCACCGTGTCGTCCTCGGGGAACCCCGCTGATTACGTATCAGGGAACCCCCTCAATTCTTCCTTGGAAAACCACCCCGAGTCCACCCCGGTGAATTTCTCCGAGCTCACCTAGGGGAGCACCCCCAGCCCCCACTTTGGGAACTAAACCACCTGCGGCAGTTGAACTCTCCACTCTCACCTCTGGGACTCCAAAGGATGAGATGGGGGTGGAACCGGTGAGGCCACAAAGGCGAGTCTCGCTGTTACTTTAAGGAAAACATAAAGGGAACGCCAAATATAATTCATATAAAAAATTACAGAAGACCTGCAAGGGAGCAACGCCCTTGTCTCTGCTGGAGAAGAGAAAGCTTCCCTAATCAATCCATGTTTTTAAAATATGGTGTAATGGATTGCTTGAATTAATACATTTTATATCAATAATGTCACTACTGAAATGGGATTGTAGGGGTTTCTATGCTAATACGGAGGAAATTAAATTACTGATTTATTCCCTGCATCCCCCCTTTTTATGTTTGCAGGTGGCCCACTTCCATTCTGCTGACAACCTGATGCTTCGTGGTTACGATGTAAATCGTCAATCGAAGTGTGTCAAAACCCTCAATGTAATTAAAGTCGTTAGCGGTCGATAAGGGAGTGCTGATAGGGAAACCTTGATGCACCTCTATAGGAGCTTGGTAAGATCGAAACTCGATTACGGAAGTTTTGTGTAAAGTTCTGTTAGACCTTCGGCGCTAAGGATGTTGGCTAGTGTCCATCATGCAGTTATCCGACTGGCTACTGGTGCTTTTAATGCCAGTCGTCATCAGCATCTGTGCTAGTGCTGGTGAGCCCCCTCTTTCTTACTGGAGGTCCTATATTTTTGCTTCGTATGTTATAAGCTTAATTGCACGCCATAGCATGGAACCTACCATCCTGTGTTCCTTCCATCCAACCCTGTTTTATTCAAACCAAATGAACTATTACACAATAAGTTGGGATTATGTCATCTGTCTTCGACAAGTGTGAGTTAGTCCTTCCAAAGGCTGTCCCCACTTCTTGAAGTTGAGTTTATCCTAGCAATATACTCCTACGTAGATTCCAACTCAATCTTGCCAAGTTATCTAAAGTGACACCACCGCACATAATATAAGATAGGGCTTTTAATTAGCTTCTCGCCATCTGCTTTTAAGGTTTCAGTCGTATCTTCACGAACTACTCGAAGCCTGGAGCATCCGTGGGATGTGACTATGTAGTAGAGTGATCCAAAGTACAGTTTGTTGACATAGTAGCTGACAAGAATCTAAAAGACACTTTCAATCCGTCGATATTATTTGAATTTTGGGCCAAGCATAAAAGTGAATACCCAGCAATTGCAAAGCTGGCTGTAAAAAAACTTTTATCCTTTCTACAACATACCTTGTTGAGGTAGAATTCTCAAAATACAGTTTCACTAAGACCAATCAAATAAGCAGACTCAATCCTGAAACAGCATACTCAGGCTAATAATGAAAATAAAATGTAATGAATTTTAAACATGTAATAAAGTATTAAAAAGTGGATGAGTAACAATATCGTTTGAAGTTATATTATATTATTTTTCTCATATAAAATATGTAACATTAATGAAATAAATAAATAAATTTTGTTTTAGACTTAATTTAAAATATAAGATTACTACTCAGATATCTACTTTTAATTAAAACTCAAAATTGTGTAGTATAATTGTAAAGTCCTCAGTAGGCTTTGTAGGTTTTGCATATATTCACAGTCGATTCACCATTGTGGTGGTAGAAACTGACAGCTAGAAGAAGATTGCAAACATTTTTTGAAAGTTACTGATTTCAACATATAGTGGCTTTTTTTTTTGTATAGCAATATTAACAATCAAGTGTTAATAAACGTGTATAATAATATTTCTCTAAAATCACCGTATAATTGGCTTTGTCTTAATTTATTTAAATAACAAAATATATTAGTAAAAATATTACGTTTTCTGTTTCGTTGTTGCGGCAACAAGAGATAGGCCTATATTGCATGAAATAATAAATTAAAAAGTCTTATATTCAAATTTTATCTTGTTTTAACTGGCTATAAAAAATAATTAATTTTTTTAATCTAGAGGAAGAGCCATACAAAATATATGTTTCAAAAAGAAACTTTTTACTGTATTTTGTAAACAAATGCACAAGAAAACAATCTAACGCTGTATGACGTCATCAACCGCCTTTGTTTAGTCTGGTTCACCATCTCAATTTGTGAAGAGAACGCAGTCTTTAAGAACTAAGAATCTCTCGTTCCTAATTAAGTGAACCAAAGAAGTTACTTAAAAAATACCCATCCAAACAACTATTTTCATAAGTTCATGTTTCAATAATGTGGAAACGGTTAAAATAGAAACATAATTAAATTGTTTGTTGTGAAAGTATTGACGGGCAATTGTGACAACAACTCAGTATATGGTTTTGCAGATAATATGGTTTGGTGAATGAAATTAGATCTGGTAACTTTTGATATGTCACTACCACATCAGTGGCTAAATGACTTTATTAATTTTATCCCCACAGATCTTTAATATTTGTCACATGGGTATCGTGGACTTTGTAAAATACCTTTTAAATGAGAGTAAATATATTTTTCAAATTCTAAAACTCCCATGACATATATTCAAGGACTGTTGGGTTTACAACATATAAAAAATTAAGATAAATATTTATACTGAAGTATTTTTTGTTTGTTTTTGGAAATAAGTTTTAGTTGTTGTTATAAAAACATAAAAAAATACACTTTTAACTCGCCTTCGTTTCCATTTCACATTGCCATTTGAAAATCAAATTTATATATAATAATTTTAATAAGTGTATAATTTCTAAGTTATGTTTTGAAATCATTTAATCACTATTTATTAAAGTTCACCAGTTATAAAGGGTCAACATTGTATTATTTGCTTTTTTATACAATTATTAAGGTAAAATAATATTAATTCATGGGGCTGAAATTTAGAATAATTAGACATTCATATGAGGTTTACATTATGCAATATTTATAATATTAATTTCAATTCAATTTCAATTTCCTTTATTATAGTGCTGGCCAACAGTCGTAAGACCTATAACAGGCCAGCACTGAAAAGTAAACAATCACCTTACAAATATAAATATTTACACGAGAAAATAAGATTATCAATAATAGCTAAATAATGTTATACATTGTTGAATAGTTCCAAAAAAATTAGTAATTAATAGTGATAAGAATAAAAAATAACAATAATAACAAATGACTAAAGGATGGTTACAAGCAGTAACATTATGCAACAAATAAATCAGAATATTGTAAATTTAAATATTTTAGGCAGAACATCTACATGATAAATTATTGATATGGGATTTCCTTAAATAACTCTCTAAGCTTAGCTTTCCTTTTATGATAAAAGTCGAATTTGACAAATCTAGAATTGGCGCTATGGATACAATGACCCATAGGACTTACCTTATAAGAGCTATTGAGAAAAAATAACGTTGGACTACGAGAAGCCCGAGAAGGGATATGAACGCCCACGTGATCAAGGGCAAATTGGCAAGGAATTTTGCTATTGAATATATTAAAAACAAAAAGGGCATTACAATAAAGTCTACACGAGAAGAGAGTTTGGAGCACCAAGAGGTCTCGAATTCTGTCATAATTATAATAAATCCGGTTAGTAAAGAATTTATCATAGCACACAGCGACAAATTTTCTTTGAACGTTTTCCAACCTAAGAGAGTCAGTTAAGACAATTGAATTCCAAGCAACAGTAGCATATTCTAACTTAGCTCTAACCAGGGCGTAGTAGAGACATATAAAAATGTCAACTACTCGTTTCTTAAATGATGAAGTAATACATGTAATAAGTCCTAGTAATTTCAATGAATGTAAAATTACATGGTCAACATGACAGTGGAAATAAAGTCTATTATCCAGGAGAACACCAAGATCATTAATATAAAGGATGCGAAGTGTGTGAATCAATTTTAATAGTGAATGATCTTTCATGAAAATAACTGATGAACCAATTTACATATGAGTGAGAAAGTCAAACAATACCAAGTTTAGAGAGAATAATAGTATGCTGATATAAGTAAAATGCCTTAATTTGGTCAAAATAAATAGCATCAACCTGACCTTGGGCAGAGACTTGAGGGGCAATATGCCCAAGAAATTCTACTAAATTAGTGACAGTAGATTTATTTTTTATAAATCTATGTTGATTATCTGAAAGTTTATTTTTAAGGTGGTGGAAAGTATACTCATATATGAGTTTCTCGAATACTTTGGAGAAAGTGTTTAAGAGAATTTGGTCTATAATCACAAACATTTCTTACCTCTTTTTTATAAATAGGTATGACAACATATTGTTTCCATGTAAGAGGAAAAATTTCATTTGACAGGCTAATGTTAAAGATATAGGCTAACAAAGGGCTGAAAATGCTGTCACAGCCTTTAACAATAAAACTTAGAATTCCATCTGTCTCGGCACATCTAGAAGAACTCAATTTAATTTAATAATAATAGTACTAATATAGTATAAATATTTCAAAGAAATATCAATATTATTAATATATTATGAGCCTACTAATTTATAATCTATATTAATATTAATAATACAGATTTTGTGTGTTTGTCATGAGCATTGCAAGATATCTACCGCATGAAAAGGTCGGGAATTTTATAAATGGTGCATGAACGTAGTGCACCTCGAAACAGGAATTTTACATTTTGATCAATTTTGTTTAATTAACTGAAAACTGTGTCGGAATAAATAAAAGGAAGAACTTTTTTCTGTATTCACTAAACAAAGCAAAACGTTTCCCAAGATAATCAGTAACGTACTGCATGGTTACCCCGGGAAATGTCGGGTACTTCTGTTATTTATAGATATATTTTCATTGTATGCACCTCATATGAATGTTTAGTTATGCTAAATTTCATCCCAATACATGAATTACTTCACCTTAACAAAGGTCCTCAAAAACATAAAATAGTAAGTTTGACCACTTATAACTCGTGAACTGCAATGAGTTGAAATAAATGAATCACTATTTATGATTTAAAATTTTACAAATTGTTAAAATTGTGCAATAACATGTTGATAATCGAATGATAATAATCCTGTTTTACATTAGATAGCTTTATTCGCCGTTACCTATACTGTGATTTAAACTTCTTTATGATACGCGTGGTGGGTAGGCTGGGGAGCATAGTTGCCACGTAGTGGGAGTTTGCGCGTTACTACTATGCAAGCGTACTCAATGACTGTCTAGATATCTGGCAACGTGCATCGGTTGCTATGACAACTACCCTTCACAGAATGATCGAGCATGTGACGAGCTTACACTCCCCATTTTGGCTACGCTGACCTCAATCCTAAAACAGTTTAAAACGCAGTATAGTAGCCGCTACTAGCCGTTACTTCATAGTACCTGCTACTCACAAGGACTCTGGAATATGGAGGACAGCGGGCTCAAGACCCCCTGTTTTTATATTGGGGAGGTTGGGACTATCTTAAGTCCCCTCAATATTTCACAAGTAAATTTAATCAAAACCTATGTTTGAGAACAAACAGCTGTTACTCTCAGTTTGGTAGTTTTAAATAATGAAAACATACACTTATAATTACTTAATTTAATAAAAAACGGAAATGCCCCAATTTTGTGGTTTATATTTTTTTCCCAAAAATATAGTAACTAGCATTATACCTAGAATATTTGTAATTAACGTAAATAAAAATAATACTAGTATAGTAAAGCCAAAAGGGTAATACTTATTGATACAGATAAGAACAAATTGATAAAATTTAACAATTAGACAGGTGTAAGACTAATTTGGACACAATGAGGTTTTTTTAATCACAGTTTCAATTATTTTTTTGCATATCTTTAGCCAATTGAATAGAATTAAAATTTTTAACATTTTTACCAACAAGCTTTCTTTTTGTGATTTGAATATGTTTATAAAACTTACGTTAGACATTGTTGTAATATTATACTTGATTATGTTTTATGCATGATTTGAATAAAACATAATAATAATTTAATCAACTCTAGTTTAAAGTTTGATTAAGTTTCCCTCCACAATATGAACCTTGGACGGTTTGATACGTACACTTAGTTTACCCTGAAAGGTTGTAGACCTACCTTGCATGGATCAACTAGGGCGTAGCTTATAAGACAGAAACAATCATGGGTGAAGTGGTGAGAGGGATAGGGGAAGTTTATCACGTCAAAAACCCCACCTCCCCCTGAATTTTTCCGAAGTTTTTAATGTTGATAACAAAATAGTTTAAAGAAGTCAGTTTTCAAACTATTTATCTTAATTTTATTCTGTAATCAGATCTTCAAAGATAATAGTTTATTATCTAAAAGCATCCAATTTTCAAAAATGTGTCAGGGAAAGACCACTTAAATAGCTTTTAGTGGCATATAATTTAAAAAAAATTCAGGCGAGCTAATTCCAAATAGCTTCCAAGTCTTAATGCAAATAGTTTTAAGGGCATCCCATTTTCAAAACTTTGTCGGGGAAGACCACTTAAATAGCTTCTAGTGGCATCAATTTTTTTTAAAAATTAGGCGAGGCTCATTCCAAATAGCTTCCAAGGGTATCCCATTTTCGAACAATTTAATTCAGGGTCATTTTAAATAGCTTCTAGTGGACCCCATTGTCAAAAATTTGCCGGGGGAAGACGCTAAAAATAGTCTCCAGAGACATCTAAT
This sequence comes from Timema poppense, assembly GCA_902141375.1. Lineage (NCBI taxonomy): Eukaryota > Metazoa > Arthropoda > Insecta > Phasmatodea > Timematidae > Timema > Timema poppense. Next base: position 25,388 of record CABFOV010005564.1, read on the forward strand.
TTTATAATTTAAAAAATTAGAGGAGGAATCTTCTAAATAGCTTTTATGGGCATCCGAATTTTAAAAAGTCTGGAGGTGGAGTACTCTTAATATCTTCTAGGGAATATAGTTTATGAAAATAATCTGGTTTAGCGCCACTTAAAATAGCTTTAAGAAAGATACAATTTCCAAAAAATTTCTCAAATGGGAGTATTCTAAATAGCCTTTAGGAATATCAATATTTAAAAAAAATCTTAGTGAGGTCTACACTAAATTTATTTTAAAAGAGAATACATTTCAAAAACTTTCCACTTGAGAACTATTTCAAATAGCTTTCAGGGCATCTAATTTTCAAATATAAATTAGTGAGAAGGAAAGTTTAAAAACAAATTAAAGATAGTCATTCCGCCGTTATTCTACACAAATGATGTTCTGCCACCACTTTTTAGATTATTTTTCTTATCTCTCAGATGTCTTAAGCCTATTTCATAAACTTACAATTTGGAGCCCTCCAAAATTAAATTCTCTCAGCCCAAGAAACATCGTGCAGTCCAGAGATTCTTAACCGTGGGGCCGCAGCCCTCTGGGGGGCTGTGAAAGATTTTTTGGAGAGCCTCGTAAAAATAACTAAAAATGTTATTTGATTATTGTTGAAGTCAATTATATTAAATTTTACGTTTTGTAAGAAAGAATTCGATGATAGTAAGCATGTAAGTATAGTAGATTCTAGATTTTCCGGGGTAATGGAGGGGAGGGAAGCACGGATAATATAAATCACGGATAATACAAAAATAATCCCCATCTGTTAACTATCACAATTCAAAATTTATTATCCATTTTTTTGCTTATTTATGTGGAAAGAGATTTTCCACAATGGTAAATATTAAAATTAAGCAGCGAAATCGACTTCGAACCGACTCCTGCATGCAAATAGCATTAAATAATACAATTAAAACCAAAATAGACCAATTAGTGGAAAGTGTTGAAACAGCAGGGAAAGGTCCTGTTAAATAAATTTAGGTGAGTTTATTTCTGTTTTTTATTTGTTTGTTATTATTATTAGTAAATAAAGCCACTATTTTAGAATAAATCTTAATGATTAGTATATTAAAAACTAGGGGGCCGCGAAAATATTTTAGGATATTTAGGGGGCCGTGAGCAATAAAAGTTTAAGATCCACTGGTGTAGTTGGCCAAGGAAAAGTTAGGGAGAAGTAAGAGAAAATGTAAAAAAAAAAAAAAATCACTGATATTTTAAATTATTTTTGCAAAAATCTGTGAAATACGAAGTGGAGAGCATTACCAAGATGCAAACTACTAGTTTTATCCCCAATTAATGTGATTTCTTGATCATCTTTGTGCCAAAAATCTAATTAAAATAATGAGATTTTGTATTTATAACTTTTATTATAAAATTCTTTAGTCTGAAAATACTAGGAAAGTAAATGACTTTTAAATTTTAAAGTGTAGGCTCTATCAGCACTGTTTAGTGCATTTACAAAAAATAAAGCGTATTAGCATAAATCAGTTAAGTTCAAATATTATAATCGGTAGTTACCCTTGATAATATATTTTAAAGTTTAAGGACACCAGAATGTAGGGCCAATGTCTAATTACTAGAATTAAGTTGCATTATAGTATGTAGTGTTATTATTAACGACCTTAGTGCTAGTTAAACAAAGTTACTAAAATTACATTCATATATTCATGCATAAAGTCACATGATCCTCTGATTTTCGATAGAAAGTATAAATGGTGGTTGAACCTTAGTAAAGATAGGCGTGGGTAAATACAATAGGGGCATTGTATAAGGTTTGTAAAACAATATTATAGCTATTTCAAAGTCATAAAACGTATGCGTGGGTAAGGACCAATTCCCGGACTCTTTATTTTGACCAACATTTGTCGTGAAACTTAGAATAAATTCAAATTGTGATAACAACAAAGTTTTGTAAGGGATTGTTTTGGGTACCACTGGTAACTGACTTGCAATGCCAACTATCAAGGTATTGTGTTCGTCCCTAAAATTTCAAACGAGCATTTTATCTGTATTTGAGAGATTTTTCCTTGATTAAATATAGGAAGACCTTTTTATGTATAAATATTTTCCTCCCTTTACTTACAGTATCCGTTGTGTATTTTAAGTTGTGAATAGTCCTGGCAGGCCGTAAAGCCATGGCGCGCACACACACAAAATAATATAAGAAATATTTATTTGGTTGTGTGCACTAAACTCAAACTACGATTTATTTTTTTTAAATATTAAAATAGCTCCTAGAGGCATCCAATTTTTTAAAAATTTGCTACAAAAGAACCACCCTTACAAGTTTTTAGAGGTATCTAATTTTAAAAAATGTGTCAGAGGAAGACCTCTTTGAATAAATATCATCTAAAGGCATTATATTTTATAAAGGCTTACAGATGAAGAAAATTCTAAATAGCTTCTAGAAGACTCTAAATTTAAATATCTTCTTGCTGAGAATCACTCCAAATACTTCTAGAAGAGTATAGTTTGAGTAAATTTTTACAAGTGAGGAGCAATCTAAATATATTCCAAGGGCATTAAAATTTCGGAAAATTTATCGCTTGGGGCTAAGACGTTCAAAACTCCCTTCTGTTGTTGTTGTTGTTAATCGCCCTTATTACACAAATAAGGTTACATCAACACCATTACATATTAATTCAAATATAGAAGGGCCCTATCTATTATTTTTAGTTGTTGACAGAAAAAAAGTTTATTTTCTTCTTCATCAAAGTTCCTACTACCCGTGAAAAATAAACCTCCTACTAAAGTAATCTTTAAAAGTCATCCAGGTTTTAAAATTTAACCCGGGCAGGGCCTCCAGACCCCTCTCAGCGGCAAGTAAGCCAGTCTGGTCCATGTAAGCCTACACCTTTGAAAACATTATCTATCGTTAATTGTTGACACGTTTTACAACTAATTATCATATGTTAAGATATTTTTTTCTCAGTGTCCTTTCATCCCAAATTTTGAAACCCAACCCATTCAATTCGCGACATAATTTGGTGAAATTTTCCGTCCACGTGTTTCTGCGTGTATAATTTTCATTTGCTGTGTCCCACAACTCCTCATATATTCAGATAAATATTATAAGAAGAAAAAACCTAATTATATCATCACCTGTCCACTTCAAAACTTTTTATTTCTCTAGAGATGTTGGTAATCAAACGCACCGCAACACGCGCAAAAATGAGTAAACGCAACTCAGTAGCTGCTACTGAAGTGATGCGGACACGACCTGGCCGTCACGCGAGGCTATTCCCACGCTATTAATAATAATAATAATAATAATAATAATAATAATAATAATAATATTTAGCACCGCGTCTTACTACCCGTTCGGGTTATACGCTTTAAGTACTAATTACTCTAATGGAATAGGAATTGGTAAGGTTAAATTAGAGGAAGTGAACCCGCATTTGCGTGGAGGGAGAGTGGAAAACCATTTAGGAAAAAACACCCCCAGTTCACCCGACCGAGATTAGAACCTCGATCTCCCCGTCCTCAGCAGTCGAGCTCTACACGACAAGCGCGTTAGCCAACTACGTCACCGAGGCGGGTTTCCACGCTATTAATGCCGGCGACTAGGTCACGTGACCGTGGAGTATCGTGCTACTGGCGAGTAGAATTGAACATGATGGATTAAATATTAAAGCTATTATATTTGTTGATTACGTTTATAGCTGCATCTAAATAGTATGTTCTTTAAATGGAAAAAATGACACCTTAACACGGGGCTCGAACCCGGGACCTTGAGCTTAGTATGCCAATGCTGTTACCACTGATCTATCCAGGAATCATCCCGTGGCCACGGTCATTCTTCAACTCGTATGTTAAGGCAGAGTCTGTAAGGGACGTGTTGAAATCGTCAGCTACATATGTGTGATCAATTAAGATCACGAAGCTATCAAATAACGCAACTACAATAGCTCCATGGCTTCTTTGGTGCTGACTGACAGCTCACAGCTGACTTATGACAGTCAACATTGAGGTATACCTATATTTTGACTGTCAGAAGTGACAGCTGCTAAACACATGGTTTGCAGGTCATACGGCTAGGCGTAGGAATACATAATTTGGTCTGGTAACTTTTAAAAGCCGTTAGCTGTCAGCTGTGAGCTGTCAGTCAGCACCAAAGAAGCCATGGGGCTACTGTACCTTCGATACAAGAGGGCTTTATTATGCTGACTCTGAGCACGAAACTAGTCCTGGATAGCTCAGTGGGTAAATTATTGGCATACTAAGTCAAAGTTACCGGGTTCAATTCCCGTGTCCAGGTGTCATTTTTCAATTTAAGGAATAGAGTTTTTAACACAGGGGTCGGCAACCTTTTTGTGCCATGATCGAATTTTACATTTATCAAAGGTCTCACGATCACCCTTAGTTTCTCCACTCTACTTTTAACTTTCCTTTTTTTCTATACATCTTGTATTTATTCCTTAAATTCAATATTTCCTCCAATACTTATGTCCCTGTATTTTTAGAAAATACATAAAATAAATAAAATGTACACTCCGTTTGTCCTGAAATATATCAGTCCTACCTCGATGGATTAAACTATGGCCTATATTATAAGCTATAGCATTATCGTGATGAAGTAGTTTTCTTACGCGATCGACTGAAAATGTCTGCGATATCGACTGGTCGGTCACAATCGACTTATTGCCGACCCTTGGTTTAATATGTTCAATTCAAGTAGCCGAGACTAATTTCATTCACTATATTGAGATGCTATTGGCGACCACGCCGTCATACTAAGCTACTTGAAGGCTACTAAGAGAGGCTATTGAAGTATCGGCGAGTAAAGCCGCTTGGTGTAAGGCTTATTCTGTATTATCGGTTAAAACGCTAGCAGTTAAAACGCTAGCAACCGCGCCTTTTAATGAAACTCTTGGTATCAAGTTAGAGCATAAGTATTCATCTAGACCAGTGTTTTTACCGCTACCTCTGGTGACGTTAAAACCGCCCATCGGTAGAAACGCGACTCAAACTACACCAGACGATCACAAGAAGTTGTGCCTCAATGTCACAACAAGTCTTTCAACGGGAATAATAAATACTCTTCCTCAAGATGGTACCACGTTTTGCAATATTTTCATTCAATAGACCAAGTAGTTCATCAAATGAAACCACAGACGTTCTATAGTACTAAAATAACTTATTTGGTTACATTCTGTGATTCATAAACATAATATGAAACTGTCCCGTTGAGAGACGGTTCGATAATGTGTCAACGTCTCTTTTGGCGAGCTTCCTCCAACAAAATAAATCTCACAATACAGCCGGCCTGTACAATGTCCATTTTTATACCATTCTGCACAAATTGAAGCAATAATCACGGCATTTAAACCACTAGTATAGAATCAATAGCGTTGTGATAGTTGTTTAACAGTCACGTTTTGACAGTCAGGTGTAGATTCAAGATTTTGGGGGCGTAATCTAGCGGCAAAACCACCGCGTTTTAACCGCTAGTGTAGAATCGGCCTAACACAGGCTTTAATGTCGAATCCCACTATAAAATCCTTCCAAACCATACCAGTGGCCACGTGGATTAAATGTCAAGCTCACCTAGTCTGGTTTTCCAGTGACAGGAAGATTTGTGTTCGATTCCCAGTACAGTACGGTACATTTACTATCAATTCTACCTTACTCATTGTACCCCATTTGTGGAGTTAAATGTGTCAATCCCGAGTGGGTGGTAAGATGCAAAGCAATAAAATAAAAAGTCGATCCATCAGCTAACATCTTGTATGGGATACAAGTGCAAAGCTAAGCAAGCACAGAAAACACATGATTTCAATTATTATGTTTCTATTCCAGTAGATTAATAAAATATCACAAATATTTTCACTGTTTAATTTTTCTTATTTAAATTTTTTCTTTGTTAAATTACTGGCAAGGAAAATATATCAATTTGTCAACGTCAACTGCTTCCTGATACAAAATCTTACTTAGACCTCATACCCCTTTATTCGCTACTAAACACGAACGACGTAAGTTAACCATTTTAGGACCCAAAAAAATCTCAATTTTATTCAGTAGAGATAAATTAGATATTCATACTATTATTATTACTGTCTTAATCACCATCATTATTGTACGGTTTTGTCATTTTTAAATATTTTTTTTCCTTGTTGCTGTGTGACAGCTCTTTGTTGGAATCTGTTAACGTTGCTCAATCTTCAATGAAATAACCGTTCCAGCAATTCCACGTATTTATTCCAAATATATCTCTAACTACATTAAGGTAATTCGACCACCAAAAGTTTATCCATAATTTTAACAAGTGTTTAATTATAAGCTATAAATAGTGATCAAATGATTTAAAATCATTACAGTTGACGAGTTATCAGGGGCCAAAATTATTATTTTATGCTTTTTGTGTTCCAATGTTAAGTTGAGATGATAATGAATATATGGGGCTGACATTTAGTATAACTTGACATTAATATGAAGTGTACAGAAATACATATTTATAACACTACCAATTTAAAAAAATAATATGTATTAATAGCGTAATATGTATTTATTTATCTAGCACCACGTCTACTAACCGTTCGGGTTGTACGCTTATATACTAGTTACGCTGATGGTTTTAGGGATTAGGAAGGTAATACTGATAGGAAGTGTACCCGAATATGCGTGCAGGTAGGGTGAAAAACCATTTTGGAAAAAACCTCAATACACCCGACTGAGATTAGAATCTATATCTCCCCATCATTATCAGCCTAGTCTACTGCGAGAGTAGCAAGTTAGACAATGTGACCACCAAAGCGGGTAATATTAATAATATTTTATTGAAATATTTATGATATTATCATTATTACTAAAATTAATATTATCATTAATATTAATAAAAGTATCAGTAAAAATATTAATATTATTTATAACATTATTTTTAGTAATAATACTATTAATGAAATTAATCAATTAATAATATTAGTAAAAATTATTAATAATATTAATAATACCCGCTTTGGTGGTCGCGTGGTCTAACGCGCTAATTTTACAGTAGACTAGGCTGCGGGTGACGGTAGATCAAGATATGAATATTATTATTAATTTTATTTATAATATTATTATTACTAATAATAATATAAATATTTAATTGTTTATACCTCATATGAATGTCTACTTTCGCTCAGTGGTGGATTTAAAAATGTTGCGCCCCTAGGCACAATTATTATATCCACCCACACCCCCATTTTTTTTTCAAGAGTTTTAGGTGGTTTTGGTGGAAAGAGGTCTTGGGAGGGAGGGGGGAGTGGAAGTTAGTATTATAGAGAGGATTTCAACTAAAGAAAATCTGGCATGTACTGTACATGCCCTACAGTAGCTTGAGTTAACATTATAAAGAAAGAAAGACTGACGTCAGTTACAAAGTAATTGCAAAGTACAGTTATTTAAAAAAAACTGTCGTTCTGACTTTAACTTGAACTATTTCAATAATGTTAGTCAATAATGTTTAAACGTAATTATTAAGAAAATATTTAAATAAAAATAATGCTATCCAAAATGTGCCGCCCCCTAAAGCCTAGGCCCGTGCCTAGTGGGCCTATAGTGTGAATCCACTTCTGATTTCGCTAAGTTTCATTTCCATATATAAATTACTTTACCTTAACAATGGTACACAAAAAACATAAACTATTAAGTTTGAGGCAACCCTTAAAACTCAACTGCTATGATTTGAAATTATAACTATTTATAGCTTATAAATATCATGCAATTGTTAAATTTGTGCAATAAAATGTTTATAGTCAAATTACATTAATTAAACTGAGCACAGGCTCGTCTCCCAGCCTCCAGCCGTAGGAATTACGAGCTAAGGGCAGTATTTTTAAAGTTTTAATTTAAAAAAATCAAATATTTCTCCAGTACAAACAGTTTAATTTTTTTTCACATGATGACCTTAACCGTTCATTCAAGGGGCATCCTAGAATTTTCTGACAACTTTTTTCTTTCTTTAAAATTTTGTCCTCTAATGCTAATATTATCATGAAAAATATTCAACAATTATTACTGTTGAGATTACCATTTGTAGAACGTTAAACTCGTTTTTAATGGAGCAATATTTGCTCTATTTTGCTGAAAAGAATTTGTTTGCTCTGAAAACTGAAAAAAAAACGCTAATCATTTCTTTGGTCTCCTTCCATCCTACCTTAAATGAATCACTCATTAAGGAGAAGCTCACATTTCATAAACGATAGTGTTATTCGGCCTTGTTGGGAATCGAAGTCTTGACCCTTATTTCGGTAGACAGCCACTTCACCATTAATTGAGTTAAGGTGTTGGATGGTATTCGCACTAACGGTGTAGAAATGAGGACGTTATAATTTAGATGAAATATGTTCGTATTCCTATGAAAGACCAAGTAAAAAAAACCTCAGTTAAAAACTATTTCAATAACGGTTTTTAATTCCGACAATAAAACAATATATGACCAGAATGACACCTTTGCTAACCTTAACTAACACACACTGTCAACTACCCCATACTCTAAAATCATAAGCAAGCCCTTTATCACTCTTTTAAAGAACCTCGTAACACAGATAAGCCCCATTTAACTCAGCTTAATTAATGTGATCAAATATACAAAGCTTTAAGTCTAAACTTATTTAATTTGCGTCCATTTCCCCGTGTTACAGAAACGCTAATGGTTACCTACTCTTGTAATCTACTGCCCCGTACTGTAGAGTTAAAAAAAATGCCATACCCTAAAACCCATTTCGGTGGTAGAATGCTCTAAGGCGTCACCCTCGTTATATACTAGACCAGTGTAGGCAACCTTTTAGCCTTTGAGAGGCTGCATGTCGCTTCACGGATTCCTCATAAGGCCTCACCACACACTTTATGTGGCCTCATGATCTAGGCTAACGCGCCACTCTCGCAATTGTCTATACTACCGATGACGGGGCGATTGAGTTTAGAATCTCAGTCGGGTGTACTGAGGATGTTTAAAAAAAATAGTTTTCCACTTTCCCTACACAGAAATTCGGGTACACTTCCTATAAATTAAATGTTCCTCATCACTAGCACAATTTCGTAATTAGTTTATATGCGCAAAACTCAAACGGGTAGAAAAACACGTTTATAAAAAAAATACCATAAAATATGAATTTCAATGTATCATAATGGAGAGAGAAGTATTCTATTTTTCTAAATTAACTGCCTCATGATCTGCTTTGGTGTCCGCATGGTCTAAGGCTATACTATCGCGATAGACTAGAATTATGAAGTCGGGGAAATCAGATTTTCATCCCATTCGGGTGTAGTGAGGGTGTTTTTTTCCCCTAAATGGTTTACCACTCTCCACGCAAATGTGGTTACATTGTCTCTAAATTTAACCTTTCTAATCCCTAACAAATGAGTGTAGCTAGTACATACAGAGCCGTAGCCAGCCAATAATTTCAGGGGCGGTTTGGTGGGGCACATCCTCCAATTGCCGGAGGCTAGAATTTAAAAAAAATGATAAACAGTTTTAGAAGCTATCTTAAGTGTTTTTTATGGCAACATAACCCCTTGACTAGCCGAAGGCTAGGAAAAATCTATATATTTGAACAATTCTATGAGCGATATGAATTGTTTTTTTATGGCAACATAACACTAAAAGTACCGAAGACTAGAAAAAAATTATAAATACTAAACACCTAAAGAAGCTCTTGCCTCTCTCGAGTGTTTTTATGGCAACATAACCCCCTAACTGTTGGAGGCTAGGACAAATTCTAAATATTAAACACCTCTAGAAGCACTCTAAAGTGATTTTTATAGCAACACAACCCCCTATCTGCAGGAGGCTAGGAAAATTTATATATTTAAACACCTAAAGAAGTTCTCTAAAATGTTTTTATAGTAATATAACCCCCTATCTGCTGAAGATAAGGAACAATTCTAAATATTAAACACCTCTAGAAGCTATCTGGAGTGTTTAGTAGAGCAACATAATCCCCTAACTGCTGAAGGCAAGGAACAATTCTAAATATTAAACATCTCTAGAAGCTATCTGAAGTATTTTTATAGCAACATTCCATAACTGAAGAGGGCTAGACAAATTTCTGAATATGAAACACCTCTAGAAACACCCTGAAGTGCTTTTTATGGTTAAACAGCCCCCTAACAGCCGAAGACTAGGAAACATTCTTAATATTAAACACCTCCAGAAGCTATCTGAAGTTTTTTTTATGGCAACATAAAATCATAGCTGCAGAAGGCTAGAAAAAATTATGAATATTAAACACCTCCAGAAGCACTCTGAAGTGTTTTTTTTTATGGTAACATATGTCCCTAATTTGTAATTGTGCCTTAATTTTGATATTGTTTGAACCATAAATAAAGCTATATATATAGTTCATTAAATTTCGGGGAGGGTTTTAACCCCCCAAAACGCCCCCTTGACTACGGCCTTGAGCACATAGGCGTATAGCTCGAACGGATAGTAAAACGCGGTGCTGAAATAATAATAAAACTGCCTCATGTCCTAGAAATTTAGGCCCAAATTTATTCATCCATGTACCCCGTAAACATTTTAAAATCTTGTTCTCCCTACCAGCAGTGACTGTTTTACGACCCGTTATAGTTAACTTCATTCTACCTTCCTATATTTGTTGTTCAATACTTGAGCGAAGTGAGCTTTATTTCACCTGCCTGTATTTATTGTTCAATGCGTGAGCATTTTTACCACCCATCTGTATTTATTGTTCAATACTTGAGCGAAGTGAGCTTTGTTCCACCTGCCTGTATCTATTTATCAATCCTCAAGCAAAGTAAAGTTTGTGACACTTGCCTGCATTTATTGTTCAATGCGTGAGCATTTTTACCACCCGTCTGTATTTATTGTTCAATACTTGAGCCAAGTGAGCTTTGTTCCACCTGTAATTACTGTTCGTTTCACGCCGCATCCTCGTGAAGACCGCTTAGTGGGTTGAAGTTCACGCGCGAGTTCATGCAAATGTAGATGAAAGTTGGGTTGAGGAGATGTTTCACCCCCCATCCTGTCCCTGAGAAGTAAGGCCACTACTTACTAAACACCCCCACTTAGATACACCCAAGTTACAGAACTACGGCCCAGATCTAGTTCTATGCAATTATTTCGTTGAGTCCAACTTAATCAACTACCTTGAAAATAAGTAGCTTTATTATATAAAGTTAGTTGCCGGGGGTCTCTGAATTATCTTTAGAAGACGTAAAATGTTATTCCAGTAAAACAAATACCTGCAGCCTAGGAAAATTAATTTCCTTTAGTTAAATATTTATGTTTACACTATCTTTTTTTTTTTAGCACCGTGACCTATTATCTGCTCAGATTACATGCACATAAACTAGTGATAAGAATGGTTGAATTTAGAGCAAGTATATCTGAATTTGCGCGGTGAGAGAGTGAAAAACAATTTTGGAAAACTACCGGCAATGCACTCTACCGGGATTCTAGCCCCGATCTATTCATTTTCATCAATCTATTATATTGCAAGAGTTGCTATAATAGCGCCTTAGGCCATGCGGCCACAGAATTAGGAATTTTTTTAAACAAAAAATAAAAAATAGATTATTTTTTAATCTCCTAATCTATGTCGATCATAAAAACTCGACTCCAACTTTAATTTTTGAGTACTCGCACAACCCTAATATTTTTCAATATTGTTTTCACCAAAATGTAGGCGGAAATTTTCAGAAGGTCCTTGACCAGTTAAAAGGTTTAAATGTTGAGTTTAAAATTAAACCAAAATTTGTTGACACATTACGCAAACATTTGTGCTTTTGAGATTAAAGCAAAAGTTTAGAAACTTAGATCTAGCTTTCGGTTATCAAAAGTCATGTTTTGATTGCGTCACAACATAAGTGTTTAAGGAAGTGTCGCAATGTTTATAAGGTTTTGTGTAACTTATCACACATTTTTAAAAACACACTAGACTTAAAATTTAATATTTTTAACTGGTCAGATCTTTCGCCCATATTTTCGTAATAACAATATTTAAAAATATAAAACCACTTCATAAATATTCAGGGATTTCTAAATAAACGTCCACAAAGCTTCGCAATGCTCTCCTATATAACCTTAAACAGGCAGGTATTGCTGGAAATAGTTTTTAAGTCTAAGCTTAAAATTATTTTTTAACACCTCGTCTTACTACCCGTTCAGATTATAGCCTTATGTACTAGTTACACTAATTGTTTTAGAGATTTGGTGGGTTTTATTTATAGAGAAGTGTACTCGCAATTATGTGGATGGAGAATGGAAAACCAGTTTGGGAAAACCACCCTCAGTATATCCGACCAAAATTCGAACCTCGATATACCTGTCATGCAGTCTAGTCTACTTCAAGAGTAGCACGTTAGGCCTATTCTCACTAGCTGCTAAAACGCTTGTAACCGCGCCTTTGAATGAAACTCTTGTTATCAAGTTAGAAATTAAATTTTTGTCTAGACCAGCATTTTGACCGCTACCTCTGGTGACGTTAAAACCGCCCAGCGGTATAAACGTGAATCAAACTACACCAGAAGTTAACAGGCAGTTGTGCCTCAATGTCACAAGTCTTTCAACGGGAATAATAAATACTCTTCCTCAAGATGGTATCACGTTTTGCAATATTTTCATTCACTAAACCAGGTAGTTCATCAAATGAAACCACAGACATTCTATAGTACTAAAATAACTTCTCTGGGTACATTCTGTGATTCATAAACATAATATGAAACTGTCCCGTTGTGGGGTGAGTCCACCAACGTCTCTTTTGGCGAGTTTTTTTTTGTTTTTTGCGAGTTTCCTCCAACAAAGTAAATCCCGCAATACAGCCGGCCTGTACAATGTCCATTTTGAAACCATTCTGCACAAGTGGAGGCAACAACCACGACATTTTAACCGCTAGTGTAGAATCGACCTTAAACTACGCAGCCATCGAAGCAGGTTTTAAGCTTTAATTGTGGAGTGTATGTTTAATTTCTGAAACACGTTAAGTATTATTTGTTAACAAAATACTAAACACAGTATACATGGAACAAGTTAGAATAAACACATTGGTTATGTTGGCATTATAGTAAATTCAGAGTTTCAAGAGTATTATTTATAGGGATGTGTAAAAATATCGACACTTTACTAATGTTGATATTTTATTTTTGACACTCATAAGTATCTAAACATTGGTATCAATAGAAACCATAATTTAGTTATAATTTATGTACTCGGCCTAGGGCCGGTCCTATGACTCCTGGATAAATATTAATCTGGTAGATAAATATTTATATGTGGTGGATAAGTTAAAAGTGCGTCTTATGACTGTCAGATAGGATCTATCTGACAGATAAACTGTATTTATCCATCAAATTTTTTTATCGGGAGGTTTAAGTGCTTGATAACTTTTATCTGGAAGTTAAAATGCTCATTGCTATATGACGCTTTGTTTTTAATGAGGCTACGCCAATCAGAATCTGTTTTTAAGTTAAAATCTTGGTTCACGTGTTTAGTAAGCACAGGCCCGGGCCGGGCTCTAACTATGTAAAGTTAGAACATTTATTTCACTTTTATACAAACTGACAAGCTATTTGTAGAGTTATATTTATACTATATAAGAGCAAATTATCAAAATGTAAGTACAATAAATGAAAATGTGTAAACGTTGTACCCAACATTTGACCAAATTTTGGTAGACACCGAAATTAGTACTTGTAATACATCTTATCTTCTGCACCCACGTGACGCCATCTGCTTACTCGCACTCATTTAGCCGACATTATTTAACAAATGGGCTTATACGCACGCGCGCACCAGTAAAAACAGTAACAACCTTGCGTGTTCTGCATAAAAATATATTTTACCTAAAGATAGTTATCTGGCAGATAAATGTATTCAGTTAACTTTTATCTGCTAGATAACTTTAACCTCTCAATAGCAATATTTATACGGTAGTCATTAGACAGGCCCTTAGTAATGTAATTACATCATTTTAACTTTTAGTGATTTAATATATGGGGTAAGGTAAATTCTATTGTAATGTAAAAGTGTTGATTATTAATATTAGATCCTCGGTCCCGGCAAAGATTTATCTGATTACCAAACCCTTCCTTCACCTCTGACAAGACATCTTGTGAATGTGAGGAATGCCAGGCCTCCACCGTGGTTCGGATTCCACGTTAAACTGTAGGTCCTACATTTCATCTCACAATCACCCTACCATTACACATTAGCGTAAGTGCGTATAACCCGAACGGGTAGTAAGACGNCCTACCATTACACATTAGCGTAAGTGCGTATAACCCGAACGGGTAGTAAGACGCGGTGCTAATAATAATAATAATTAATATTAGATTTGTACAAAAATTCTAAGTGTGTAAATATAGAACATCAACATTTTCTTATATGAAAACATAATAAAAAAGTGATTTTTCCAACTAAATATTCTACTTATACTTTCTATACTGATACAAACTGTTATCAATACTTTTATTTTAATACCACATTCTTGAATTATTTAGTGTATAGCTTTATTATAATTAAGTGATGAAATCGAACTCAGTGGTTTTGGGGTAGGATGTTCATGGGTTCAAACCTAGCTGGTATCGATGGATTTTTCTTGATCGATAAAAATCCGTAGCACAACTTACTCAGGACGGGAAGTAAAGCCGTCGGTCCAATGCCGATTGTCATGTAAAACAACCCTGGAATATATATGAAAATCGCTTTTCCGGCAAAATTGATAGGCTCTTTCGCTCTCGCTCAAATAAATTCTCGTGTGCGGAGGTAATCAGTAGGTTCAGAAAGTGCATGTTAAATACCTCACCTAAATAAATAAACCAGTAGGTGACGAACTATTTTATTTAGCTGTAATGGTTTACTTAATAAGTATGATGGAAATATTTCTTTAAAATAATTTAATATGTATAATGAGAGCTCTATTGAATAGTTTACAATAAGTTATAATGTTTCTAAACATAATGTGACTAGTATAATTATTTACATTGGATCTCGCTATATTTTCTCTCTCGGGTACCATTACTTGAATTACCATTACTTATTCTTGAATAAAGTTTTACTTTAGATTTTATTTTCAGGAAAAAATATTGCTTACGAACTGAATCTCGACTGAACAGAATGTGAAACAACACAGGTGGGTGTAGTAAGATAGCTGACGCGGTGCGTAGTATTATGGCATATCCCCCCTTCCTATCATAGTTTGTGTAACAAATCATTTTCACTTAAATAAATGATACGGTGCACCAACAAAAAAATTATTTCTTGTCTTAAAATAGTCATTTAATAAAAACTCGTTAGAATTGTGAAATGAAATGAAAGGCATATACAATGTGGTAGAAACACTATATCAAGGATAATAAATTAAATCATAAACATTGATAATTACTTACTTTATGGCATTAGGAACTAGGAATATTGTTAAAGGAAAATTGAGAAAAGAGAAACAAACATCGACGTCAACCAAAGAGCATAAGAATCAAATTCATTTTCAAACACTTGAATTAAAAAATATTTATATTTGCTTATAGCTTAGAAATGATCGGTTTTATAAAATTTATATTTCAAATAAAAGAAATTTATCTTTAATAGTACTACGACTTTACAATGATAAGTTATTTCGTATTTCAAATAGTTGCGGAGAAATTGTGAAAATGGGAAAATTTCTCCCCTAAAAGTCATTTTTATGAGAAAATTAGAACTGCCATCTTGTTTATAGTGATAAACGGTGTCTGAATATAAAATTTAATCAAAATCCATAAAGATAATTATGATGAAATAGATTTTTTAAATATATATTTTCCCTTGAGTAAATTACCCTTAAATTTAAGGTTAGAAATCTAATTCCAAAAAACACTAGAGGTGGGGGGGGATTATGAAAACCCTATGCATCAAGCTTTAGCCCACTCGGTAAAATAGTTTATTTCACGGGGACACGTCAACATGTATCAAATGGGTTTTTTTTACGATCACAATACTTTCTCTCAGAGGTGTCAAGGGAAATTAAAAACGGAAAAATTATAAAATGTGAATATATTTATACCTGTTACATATGTTTTTCAATTCGTTTATGAGTTGGTATTTAGCCAATAGCAAAGGCGCTATGATTTACACTCATACGCCCTTTCCCCCCTCTCTCACATGACTTCCCACTCTATACTTCTTCTCCTAGTCCTCTCTCTCAAAAGACTTCCCACCCTAGACTTCTTCTCCTAGTCCTCTCTCTCACATGACTTCCCCCTCTAGACTCCCTCTCCTAGTCCCCTCTATCACATGACTTCCCACTCTAGACTCCCTCTCCTAGTCCCCTCTCTCACATGA
>CABFOV010005565.1:0-41658 GCA_902141375.1 Timema poppense
ATCCCTATCTTGAGCTAGTTC
Organism: Timema poppense; assembly: GCA_902141375.1. NCBI lineage: Eukaryota > Metazoa > Arthropoda > Insecta > Phasmatodea > Timematidae > Timema > Timema poppense. The sequence goes on from CABFOV010005565.1 coordinate 22, forward strand.
TACCCAGTCCACCTCATTACACCCTATCTATTTCAGGTCCATTCTAATGTTATCCTCCCATCTGAAACCAGGGATTCCCAATGATCCTAATGGTATACCAGTCAGTACCCTGAACAAGGTTCTAGATTCTGCCATTTGAACTGCTTGTCCTTCTCAGCGTCATATATGAGACTTATCATCCTATCAATGTCTTGAGGTGAGTACAGGGTATGTAACTCATAATTATGTAGACTCATCCTCTCTCCAGTAGTCTCAACCCTCTTTGGACCATATATCTTCGTAAGCACCTTGTTTTCCCACACCCATGTGTTTTCGTGATGTAAGTTAAGAGATCACGTCTCACACCCGTTAAAACCATTGCTTTGTATATTCTGAGATCTACATCCCTTGACAGCAACTTACTGACGGAGTAATAGCGTGCATTTCCCTAATTAGTTTCCAATCACATGTATCACTGTTTCCAGCATATGGCCTGGCTCTGTTTTTATTCAAGCTATATATTTTCCACGACCAGCTCGCTAGGCCTGCCATAGCTTCAATGTCCTGTGCTCTAACTTAAAACAAGGAGAGGCACAACATCAAGCTCTCGCCACTAAATTCACCACTGTTGGAGGGTTTATCATTAATAATAAATTTCAGCCATACCGGGAATTGAACCTGGGACCCTTAGCTTAGTGTGCAGACATGATACTGACTGATCTAAGGTGTAGGACCATGTATTGGGATTGCTGGTTATACATTTTCCTATCAAATCCTTACCAAATTATATGTTTTTCGCAATAATCTCTAATTATCGTCCCCAATATGTGTTCTCTGTGTGGTCATGTAGGCCTACAGTTCGTGGTCTTTTCATCGTTCACTTCTAAAGATATTTCATCTAACTTTTACCAGACAGGAAAATCGATCAGGCTACTTTTATCTCTTCTGCACGTGCATCTGCTCTTAAACATTAATGCTGTCATAGGAACCTAGAATATTTATGGAATCCTTGGTAATAAAGTTACATGCTAGATATCTACATTTTATTAATTTTAAAGCAACGAATATAAAAATTTAGGATGTGGGGGATGCGAAAAATGGTCAGCGTTTTTGCAATTTATATACCAAAACTTTTTTTGGTTATAATAAATCAAATATTGCTTTAATACATACATAGAGTTTAGTTTTCCTCACATGGTGAAAATTAAACTCTATGCTTGTATCAAAGATATATTTTATCACTTTTGGCCAGAAAAATGCTTTGCTATAAAAACTGCAAAAAAAAAACTGGACTTTTATTGCGCCCTCTAGATCCCCGCCTTAATGGTTGTTATAGTTAGAATGGTAGTATGGATATTTTTGAACAGAAGGTTTCAAATAAAATATTCACTAAGGTAAATTAAGAATAAATGACATTAATATTTTTGCCAAAAATTATTTACTAAAAAATGTCTTTATATGATAGTTTTAATCACCCATGTAAGCCAGTTATTTGAGTTTACGACTAATGAAACAAAATGGGACGCCCCATTACACACCCAGTACTAGCGGTAGAATTTATACCATGGGTTCATAGCTCAACATAATGTTTTTTTGTTTGTTTTTTTAAGAAAACATCTGGAACATATCACATTTAATTAGTTGACTCTCCTGACATCAAGGAGTTCTATAAAATATGTAAACTTAAGTCATGTACATTTATACAAACATTTTGAAATATTTGTCTGCATTGAAAATACATTGGCTAACCAAACAAGACACACGTTTCTACCCGTACCTTTATCAAGGTCGATGTAACAAAAGTAAAATACGCGCTACACCATAGTAAAAGGTAAGCGTGCTATCTTCCATGGTAAGAGTGTAGGACCTATATTCACACAAGCTGGCTAATTCTAGAGGAGGGTAGGAGGGTGTGGGCAAAACTTTGTACCATGATTAATTATACTATACTAAACAATGACAATTCATGTTCATTTGGAACGAGAACCAATAATCTGAAGAAACAAAATAACATCACAGTGGAAATGGTAAAGGACTTAGCCTCTCGGACTAATCTGTTGTGTTTGGGAGATTACCCAGACAATTATCAACCCCTATCTCAACTTAATATAGTTCCCCCTTAAACCTTCTGTGTTGACAGATTTATTTCAATTTGTGGAATTCTCACCACCTGTTAGGGCCCTATTCCCATTGTAAAGTAATTGGTTTTACATTTTGTGGTTTGTCTGTGACCTTGAATAGTTTTATAGTGTCTTACTCTAATTAAATGCAGTCAAGACAGCGCAAAGACCAGCTTTTAATAACATAGGTTGGTCAAGACTTACCTAAGATCAGCAATAAAAAGAGTCCCATAATGTGGACAGTGATATTATTTCAAGTGTATATGAATTAGAATAAGCAGTTGCACTTAATCCAGCTTATTCATGATTTTGCTGCCCTCATATGAAAGCTTGTCTCTTTGTAAGTTAATGAACGAGTGTAAAACACTAGAGGCTTTAATAAAATGTATGAGGCTTTAAAGAGGAAGTTTAGGCTATATTTTATATATTTCTCAACGTTGCACTTTGCATGTGTGTCATTCTTTATTAATATTAATAATGTTAGACGAAAAAACAACTGAAATGTGTATTCCTAACAAACTCAGTAATCAACACATTATTTTAATTATTATATTATTATTAATAAAAATGTAGATCCAACCAAAAAACAAATATAAAGGCTATTGTGTTATAAAATTATTTATGGCGACCAAGATGACCACTTTCAAAGACAAATCTTACCAATAAGGCCACAGATGATTCCCCTATTATTGTTATATTATGAATGTTTCCTCTCTTGTCCAACCAATGTATTGAGGCGTGTGTTGCCGTAGGAGGGCTACGGCGATATCTAAAACATGTTGGTTGAAGTAAAGGAACACTTTGATTAGTGGTGTGATGCCGTTTTCAGAGAAAATAAAGTTTTGGACCGTGCCTTAGAGATTTATTGCGAGAAATATAATATGTTTACATTATGGATAAAACCTGGCGCTAGCACATTATTATTGTAAATACTGAGATACATAATTCCAAAGATTTGAGTGTTCTTAACAAAGAAGACCTGCTAGTTTATCTTTAGATTTACTTTGAGTTAGATAACGTTGGTAATATTCTTAGCGGTTACTACCGATGTGTAGAATCGCAGTCAGTCACAGGCCACCATGAAATATTATTATTATCACCGTGTCTTACTACCCGTTCGGGTTATACGCACTTACGCTAATGTGTAATGGTAGGGTGATTGTGAGATGAAATGGAGGACCTACAGTTTAACGTGGAATCCGAACCACGGTGGAGACCTGGCATTCCTCACATTCACAAGTTGTGATTAATACAAGTTTTTTTCATAGGTGAAGGAAGGGCTCAGAAATCAGATAAATCTGTGCCGGGACCAAGGATTGAGCCCCGTACCCCCAGCACAGAATCCCGACACCTTACCCCTAGATCGCCAGGTCATCATACCGTGAAATAACCTAGCTGGGTGGCTTACCAGCCTCCTGCCTCTATTCTTAATGCGAGCAATGGCAACGTATATATTATGGTATTGTTAACGCTGGTAATACCACCGCCATCTGCCAGGTATAGGACTCTTATTGGCATGGAGAATTTTTTGTAATCTTGATCCAAGCAATTAATATTTTAACATAAAGTATACTGTAATAAACACCTTCATACGAGGCACACACTATTTGGCGTTCACAAAAATCCAATTAATTTTTTCCACAAAACAAGTCTTTCCCTTGGATGTATACATTAATATATATATATATATTAATTTTAATTTGTATTCATTGTATCCTTACGTACCAAAAATGCCCCATCTGAAACCCTACAATTCACTTGAAATAAACTCTACGTTCATATATAATATTGAAGACATAGTTATGCAAAATAGCCATGACACTTTCATTAAATTTATCCACGACCATATTTTTGACATGAATCATAAAAATGTATTGTTTATTTTGTTTTAGAAATGTGTAAATAGAAAAATCAAGACATGCGTGAAACATATTCTTGATTGTTGTAGGTAGTTTCCCTAACTAATGTGGCTTAAGCTCTTGGTGTATCTAACAGCTACACATCCCTGTCGCAACCTGTGTGGGGGATATAGCACCTTTAAACCGATGATAGTCACGGGGAAAAGGGAATCAGCCCTGTCTAAACTGGTTTCCCGGTGACGGATGGATCAGAATCTGAGACTTGTCTGGGTCACGAAAGATATTGTTTGGCAAGCTCTAACTTAACACATATTTGCGTACATTTTTCTCATATTCACCCCAATAGTGTAAATATGTGAATAACCAGGACGGGTAGTAAGACGCAGGACATACTGGTTGGTTCATCTCTCCTTGAATCTAACACCTATTTTTTCCTGTTACTTTATCTCTGGGTGCTAAAACCTATCTATATATTCCAATTACTTACTTCACCTTACTTCACTTACTTCTACTTACTTCACGTTTCCCCGTCCCCTCCTCAGACTAGATAAAGTCCCTCTGAGCCCCTGTTGTTATAACACACACTATACTGTTGCCCAACCTTTTTCTTCCCTTCTGAATGAATATATAGCACCTTTACATCCTTTACATCCTTTACATTCTTGCCGTATTACTTGTTAGTGTATATAGCCATTATACAGCACCCGTCAGTGAATGGGAGGGACTCGCTACTCATTTCTATATAAGTGAAGGCAGTCCAGAGATGTGTATTTGTAAGTCTATATCTATAATGTTACCCTAGGTATTAGCATAGCGTATAGAAATTAGAAGGTGTGGACACTATTAGTTTACATGGGTCAGACGCTTGAAGCGCTCGCTTCGAATTGGCTGGCCAGCAACTCAACAATACAATAATGGAGAATACCGTAAAGTAATTAAGTAGATAGCCTACACTAAAGTATTTGGTTGTTAGTAGGCTAAATGTATTTTAACCGCGCAAAATATTAAAAACATTGATTTAAACCGATAGTTTTTATTTTTATTAATACCATAGCTGAAAAAAGTATTTCTTTAATCTAACGTAATACGAGCAATTTTGCGCCTAAATTTGTAGTTTATGGTAATAATAATAATAATATTTACAGTCGTTGGTTTCAGGGACATCTTGTAAATTCATTATTATTTTAATTGTTATTATCGTATTTAAATTAATTAATATAGTAGTATTAATTAAGTTGGTATTTTTTACCTGTTGAACCCACGTATTTTTTGTTGTCTTCTTATATCAGCTGCGTTCCAGCATAAATCTAATACTAAATGAAGTAATTTATATAAAATACACATTGCATTATATTTTATAGCTTTGTTTCATAAATCAATATTTTATATTTTAATTTACATTATAATACAATGTATTAATTTTTTCTTCTGAACTATACATTTTAAATTAACGCTGATAGTAGGTTGCTCAGGTTTATAATTTAATCTAATTATGAATCGCTTTCTAAAATGTCAAGAAATCTCAATTACTAAACAACCACTTTCCATGAACACGGTAAAATCAAGTATAATTATTGTAGTTTTAAGAATCAACCATGTTTGACAACTTCCGGGCTGATTTGGCATGTTTTGCAACTCTTAACTCCATACTATTTTTTTTTTTGCGGCTGGCTTACTCAATTTGGGAACATCAGATATTCATTTTAAGGAGTCCTTTGTTCTCTAATTATATTTGTATACTTTTGCAGGTTAGGAGAAATATGTGGAATAGAACTGGGTTTCAAACGCCAATTTGATCGAGGAGATTTCACCTTTTCTCCATTGATTAAAGAATCGTCACATATTACAAGAAAGTATTCAGAAAACTGTAGTAAAAAACCCGAGATTTCGAATTTAACTGTCTGTATTTTCTTGTAATTGCCCGCTTCCACTTTTCAAACTTGCTCTTGTCCTGAGGAGCTTGAAAATAATATATTCCACCGCTTGAATATTTGACCTAGACTGATTTGCATTCAGGTATAAAACGTGTCGGCATGATTGAAGCATATACTACGTACTAAAAGAATAGAAATATAATTTAATTACATAGACTGAATAATTAATTACTAGAATAATAATAAAAATAACATTCTTGAACATAGAAACATAGGTTTCAAAGACAAACTCAACGAATAAATGAACAACAAACAAAAGAATACCGCACTCTCACTAATTTTTATACAGTATGTCAGCACTGAAAGAATACAATACCCGGTACCCGGCCAGTTCGATTACAGCGCTCAAGTTTCTCAAATCCACCGCAGGCCCGCTATTTCCATTACATGCACCGGTAGGTGCCCACACTTTCTCATTTCTATACGCTATGGAATTAGTTAAGAGAGATGATTTAATGAGGTGGACTGCATAGAACTAGCTATAAAAAGGGATAGGGTGTAAGGAAGTGGACTGGATAGAACTAGCTTATGATAGTGATAGGTGTGATGAGGTAGACTGGATAGAACCAGCCAGAGATATGGATAGGTGTTGTACTTTTGTAGGTGTGGAAATGAACTTTCGAGTTCCTAATGCCATAGAGTAAGTAAGTATATAAGTGAGGTTTTAGTAGTCCTAGAATGTCTTCAAAATTCAAGTGTTTTATGTGAAAGGCTTAAGATTTGCTCTATTCTCTTATTAATGGAGTGATTCATTTAGTAACACAAATGTTAACGACATTTTTAGCATCATTGTTAGCCAATATGTCTCACTATAATAGAATTTTATAAGTTATTCAAATAATTTGGCGTGGTTCAAATCCAGACTTAAGTAAACTCAGCTCAAATTTTAGTGAAAACTTTAATAACCAGGCGTGTGTTAAGCTCTTACTACACAAATAATATAATAAACATAATCATTAATCAAAAATTGACTTTTTTGTTTAAAAACACTATCATTTGTTATAAAACTGTATAGGAATATGTTTTTAGTAAATTTTAATTTCTCAGGGAAAATATTGTAGTCGCAAATATTTTGAATCTCAAGATTAAGATATATATTTACGTTTATATACCCCTGAAAAAAAAAAGTGGGTCATTATCAAGTCTCAGTAAGCTACACACCAATTTTTTTATATTTTTTTATGATTTTGAGTCTGAAGCGTAAATTTAATTTCTGCTTTAAAATTTAATTATTAGAATAACAATTTAAAAAATAATTCAAACAATTTTGTTCACAATGAAAATCTGAGGAGCGCTTTAAGTTTACATGATAATAACATTGAATACATGATTTCAGAGAATAACTCATTTAAAGTTAGTTTACTAATGAATTATTTTTAAAAATATAAAATTGTTTGAAAATCCTTGTTCAAAATGCGTATTTGGGGATTGTATTACATTATAAATAAGAGTGTATATTTTTCTTTAAAAAACATTTAAGGGCAGTTCTCTATAGCTGATTATTTTTAGAAACTCCTATTTAAATAAAAATAACAATTTTTCTCAAAGTTGACTAAGAGTAGAAAAAATTAGTAGACTGGGTTTTCTGAGGACAAATTAATTAAGGTAGTTTACTTTTAAAATCATTTTGAAAATATTGTTCCAAACTATAAGAGATTATATGAGAGAGGATGTATAGTGATTGGATCATAGCATTTTTTTAAATCTTCGCTGTTAACTAAAATGTTATCTTGAATATCTGCCTAGATAATAATTGTGTTAACTGTCAAGTGACTTGTGTGGCTATCTTAGAGGGCTGGAATATTTTGTCCAGTGTGTTGTTGTTAGGTGTGGTTCATTATCATTAATAAGGTCAATACTCTTAACAATGTGAACAAATGGTAATAATAAAAATAAACCAATACATTTGAATCTTGTTTCAAGTATTGAAAAGAATTGGTAGTTTAGTATTCGTATACTAGGCAACACCTCCTTAGCATCTCATTTAGAAATAAGAACAGAAGTGTAATTGTACTCCTCGCATTGATGCCACGCCTGTCTTTCTCCTCCGGCTCTCGGCTGTTCAATGCCAATAAACAACAGATATTATTTTCTTGGGTTGTTTTTTCTGCTACGGTCTAAAACTGGTCAGATCTGGCATTCAGTGACTTCAACTATCTGACCTGAGTAAATACCACGAGGGAGATGGAAATATAACAAACTGCAACATAGCTCGTTCTTAACAGGTAAAATTACTTAGATGAAAAATCACCCATTCGACGGTACGGAACAGTAAATATTTCTAGCCAATGGGCTTTCACTATCTGTATTAATAAAACATTTAAAATTATATATAAAGTTAAGAATGATTATTATTACTATTCCTGTGGTATCAGTTTTAAATAATCTATCCATCACTCATCACTCATCACTCATCATTCGTCACTCGTCACTCGTCACTCGTCACTCGTCACTCGTCACTCGTCACTCGTCACTCGTCACTCGTCACTCATCACTCATCACTCTTCCCTCTCTCTGTTTCCCTGAATATATAAAATCCAGTACTACTAGTTTATTAATTTCAATAATATATGTTTAAATATGGTGTTTTTATAATGCTCAAACATGTAATTATGTTTGAATTATATATCTAACGATTAATATAAAACTATTATATATACCAACCATTTCATCTAAATACGATTTTTAAAAATATACTATAATAGTATAATTTAAGAGTTACAAATTAATCCTTGAAAAATCAACGATACTTGTTTTTACTCGCTATAACAATGTATAGGTCCAGCGTGCAATGGTTATATCCTAGCAATTGGATACATTTTTGTTTATTTGTATTTTACACACACATTAAAGTTTCCTGCTGTTAAAAAGAGGGTGTCTGCAAATTTAATAATACCTTTTTCATGACTTTTGAACTTCTTAATACAGATATTACCCGCTTTGGTGGCCGCATGGTCTAAGGTGCTACTCTTGAAATAGACTAGACTGCCGATGATGGGGAAATCATGGTTCTATCCCGGTTGGATGTAATAAAAGAGATTTTTCCTAAATGGTTTCCCCCTCCATCTCCACGCAAATGGGGTATACTTCCTCTAAATTTAACTTTCCTCCTCCCTAGCCCACTAACGTAATTAGTACGTGCATAAGCGCATAACTAGCAGTAAGACGCAGTGTAAAATAAATTACAGTTATTTATTACAGTTGTAGGATACCCGAAAGACCAGATCACAGATTTTCTCAAACGTGGCTCATAATTAAGAATTACGATGTGGCCCAATTAATTAGAAGCATAGAAACAATTTTGATTTCTTTGATTTCATTCATTTCTTAATATCACCATAGTGGGGGAATATCTAGTCAATTGTAGTTATCAAGAATTTAAAAGAATAAAACTATTTCTTTCCTCGTAATTTTGATGACCAGAAAAATAATCTATAGTATTGTCAAGAAATCCAACAAACATATTCAATTAATGACATTTAATCAATTTCATAAACTGTTTAAGCCCTGTGAAGTAAAATTATATATAGAAAATACACGTTAAGTACTTTATGTAAAAGATGTACTAAATTTTCAAACTCTCAGGAAGCGTTAGAAAGCTAGTGCAAAAAGTACACTCAATATTGTAAATTATCAAAATAAATATTCTAATATATTACGTATCTAGCAGTGCAGAAAAATGTTTAAATCATTGCACTGTGTTTGACGAGAAATTTTATTTATGTTAAAATTGCTGGGTGTGAGAGGATTAATTAATGTGTGATAGCAACAATTCTAGAGGAAAATTGTTCTCTAACAAACCTTACTATGGTTTACTCTGAACCGAGTTTGTATAATCATTTCTTCTAATAAAATTACATTTTAAAAACTGAAAGATTTATTTAAACTATTTTCATTTTATTAACCTATTAAATTGATGAGCTTAGTACTTTAAATCCATGATGACCGTTTGAATCATATTAAAACCATAAACCTTAAAAGGGAAGAGTATTTATGTATAGTATATTACTGGTTGAGAAGTGGAGCTAGAAAATCAATAATGTAAACAATGGCTGCTGGAGTTGTGCCATTTATGTTCGGAGCAAACCTTTCTCATCAATTCTTGTTTCCATCTCCTTCCAACAAACTAATAATAACTCACATTGTCAAACATGCAAATGCTGCTCTGTTTTCAAAACCGAAATCAAAAAATAAAAATTACAAAAAAATGAATACAAAGCTTTAGGTTATATCCATACGCATACATCTCCACGTCATTTATCATACATTCCCAGTTAAAACGAGCTAAGAGGAAATTAACTTTTTCCAAGCGGGTGTTTCACACAAATGAATAAGCAGAGGTACAAACTGACGTATTACAGCTATCGGGGAAGATTGGAAGGTCTACTGCTAAGTGTTTTAAGGGATTTTAAAATGGTTTGATCGAAACATTAATGTTGAAACATATTGTTATTGTGTAGTCTAACTTGTGTGATTGTTGGTGGGCAAGAGTGTTGTTCAGTGGTAGGCTTGCTGATGTCAAGTAGGTGGAATTGAAGTCACAATATTCTGTTCAAATGATAATATGCTCCATTATACAAGCCAAGTTGATAAACAAAGTACATTTAGCATAAAAAAATACTACTTTTGTCAAAGAATTGTTTAAACCTTAGACAATCGTTTATATTACACTTTTAACTGAAGTTCGATATTTTATGGGGTATTTTGAGGCACTTTAATAAATCAATTTAAGGACATCCATGCAACCAATCTCAGTGACTGGATAAAAAAAAGCACGTCCATACAAGTAGTTAGCCTCCATTTTATTGCCAACACTTGTTCCGAGAATGAATTCTCCGAAAAATTATTTGACTTATCTGTACACGTAGCCATAGGTCACAGATATGTGGAGTAAAGCCACTTACCTAGAAATGACATATTCTGATCAACAAAATATTGACAAGTGTTGCTAGGAAGAATAAAATTCATCATATATATGTCTGGTTGTTAAACTAATATAGAAATGGGCGTAATCTTTTAACAGCTGCGGTTTATTGTGAATGAGTGTCGTTGTCTTCAGATACAGCCTTACCGCCTTACCTAAAAATAAAACTGCACGCACAGAGCTAGGTATTGCCAAAACTTGTTACATACGAATACTAAACCCATAAGATAAACAGATATTTTTTCTAGTCTTTGTTTATTCAAATTTACTTGAGCATTTTTTTGTAAACTATTTGGAAATAGTTCCAGATTCAACTGTTTGGATAGAATCGTCAAAAGTGAAAAATGTAGCATGCATTTGGATAAAAGACCGGAATCTGAAATAGCGGTAGCATGATTATCGACTTTAAAGTAAGATTATGACTAAAACCATGTGAGCAATTGTATTGATGGTCCAGTACTTTTAGTGATAAATCGTTTCTATTCTTTAATACAAATAATTTACTGTGATAGTACAATAATGTGTCAACATAATACAATCATTGGCGGTAAACAGTAATAAGGCACCTCAAAAATTCTAGATTGCAATAATAGTATCATGGATGGACTAATAATAGTAGGGAACTTTATCTTAGCTTTAAGACGTGATTGGTAGCTTTACTTTATTTACGAGGATGCTTGTTCAATGGATTTGCTCATTTATAATATATTTCATAAACCCTCAGATACTTATAGATTATGGAAAATGTACTTACAGATCTCCGTAGTTTATACAAAGTAACACAAATATATACTTATTTTAGGTAACCTTTTCAAGAAAACATTTTAAATCTTTAACGAACCGTTCACGTAATGACAAAAAATCTCAATATACATTTAATATATTTAAAACCTTTAAAACATGCACTTTTGTGTGATAGCGCTAAATATTGTCGCAATGTAATCGTAATAACTATCATGTATTGATTCATAAAACAACATTATTTAGTTATTACAATTATTTTGCCCACTGGCTGAACTTTACATCAAGTTATTTAGTTGAAATATCGTATAAAGCTTATAACTTAAAATAACAATGTTGTTTATGTTTGTGTTATTAAGAATTAAAACTGCGCCAACAAAAAGGTTACTAAAATTGTTTAAAAATAAATGGTACGGCGCACCACACAGACTTTCTCTTTCTTTCTATAAACTCGTAAGATTTCTGAACGGAATAACGTAAGAAGGCAAGATTGCCGTCAAGATTCATCAACAATTCTGTTTTAAATCTTATATTTTTATTCTTAAAGAATTAATGTCCTCATTTGTATGTTTGGACCAATAAAAAAGATTAATATTGGGTCCACAAGGGTCAACACTTCGTATTAAAACTTCTATTTCCGGTTAAAATTTTAACATTTTATTAGGTGTTGCACATCTTCATGTTATCGCATTGATATTTAATTATTCATTTATACATTTTGACCAATACAAAATGTATATATTGACTATTGAGTCTAAAATTGAGATAGACCATTGCTGTACAAACATTTTTCCTAAAAGGTTTAAATAAAACAACATACTTTTTTTAGTTACTTACTTATATTTAATTACTCTATGGCATTAGAGAATTATTGCGTTAAGACTTAAGTAGTATATGTTTACAACTAAAGCTCACAAAATTGTATTAATATATTTCAAATATCTCAGAAACTGTTGCTTTTATAAAAATATATGTCAAATAAAAGTTATTTATTTCTAATATTTCTACAATTTTGCAATGATAAGTTGTTTAGTATCTCAAATAGTTGTGGAGATACGGAAATTAAAGCATCTGTAAAGTACACTAAAAATCATTTTCATGGGAAAATGAAAATAGCCAGTTTATTTATAATCTTAATCAACGCTTAGATACGAATGTTAATCAAAATCGTTGCAGCAGATTTTGATAAAACCTATTTTTTCTCTTTTCGCCCTTTATTATACTACTCTTAATTTTAAGTTTAAACAGACACACAGACAGACGGCATTGCAAAGACTATTTTTTAGAGTTCGGGGGTTCATGAGACGTCGACATCCATCAACATTTCAGGTTAGATTTTTTTACGGTAGCAATACTTAAACTTTAATGTCCAAAAAGTTAAAAAATATATATAATTGCGTATAGAGAGAAAGTTATTCATTTTATAAAAATATGTTTCGAATAATATATATATATATATACATATTTGTAATGCTAAGTATTTTCATATCTTAAATAGTTTCGGAGATATTATAAAAAATGTTAATTTACGCATCAGACCGGAGCCCTTAAAGCCATTTTGCCGAAATATTGAGTAGCCATTTTGTTTGGAATATTTATTAATGTTTTTAAATGAAATTTAATCAAAATCGTTAGAGCCTATTTTGATAAAATCGACTTTTTCTCTTTTGGCCCTTCAGTAAACTACCCTTAATTTTAGGGGTAGATATCCATTTCTAAAACTCCTCGGGGCAACCCTATGGAAACCCTAGATATCAAGTTTTAGCTCAATCGGTAAAATAGTTTAGGCTCTAGTTTGAGGTACGTACAGACAGACAGACAGACAGACAGACATTCAAAAACCACTTTTTCGGATTCAGGGAGTCATTAAACGTCAAGATTCATCAAAATCTCGAGTTCAATTGTTTTGACGATCCCCATACTTTCTCTACCTGTAAGGTAGAGAGAAAGTAAAAAAGAAAAGCTAGATAGATATTAAATTAGTATGAAACTTAATATTGAATTTGCATAGGGCCTACTGTTTAGGATTAATACACCCGTTTAATTGAGGTTTTAAAATTATACAGTACTACAGTGAACACAAAAGCCGCTGGCCGAGGATATGATCTTAATCACTTGGGCCAATGTCAGGCCCTCTAAGAAAACCAAACATTCCTGGACCGATAATGATCTTCAGTGTCTTCAATGAACTCGATAAACACATTAAAGTGGTTTTTATAACTATGAAACTGATAAAAAAATGTCCTCTACACTATTTGATTTGGAACGTAGTGTGCGAGTGCTACCGAACAGCAAATACTATTTGAAGAATAACACAAACATTGTTGAACACCCTTTACCGCGGAAAATATTAAACAAAATACTCAGTTATGTTTTCAGAAAATATTTTTTTTTAACTTTAATTCCTAAAAAAAATTCCTAAATTTTTATGTCACCGAGATATATTCACAAAATATAATTGATTTAAGGCATTTGTTATAAAATCCACCATACTATTTATGCAGTTTAGTTTTCCATTTATAAAATAATACTTAATCTGTTTACTAATAGTTTATACCATCATCTATAAAAACTAAATAAATTTAATCAAAGTAAGCATGGCTGCTTTTGATAAAATCAACACTTTGTGTTTAAATCATTCATAAAGTTGCATAACTGTTTATATTTAGTGGTTTATATTGATATGTCTACAATAACTATTTAATAAAATGGCCCCTTTGGCTTGATTCCCACGAATGACAGTTTATCGTCGTTATTTGTTATCTGTGCTCTCACCAACAACACTTTTCTGCAGTGCCAAATAGTTTTTCCTTCAATTTCTTAAGAATTAATATTTAAATCCCCTTTTTAAGATTTCGAACTAATATTTAGGGTCGAGATTAAAAAGGTTTTACTGTATTATTTATGTTATTTAATAGGCTGGTTATATCTATCAAAAGTGATCGGTGCAGATTACATGACTTGACGTATAACTACATTAAACTTATCAACCAGTTTTTACTTGTTAATAAATTAACATCCATATCTTGATAGTTTGGGGACAAATGATTGCAAATGTTGTTCCAGGTATTTGCTTCTCTATATTGCTCCAAAAGTCTGACCTCATCTCTCTCTCATTTATCATTTCGTGAGACCTGCATTGGGTGGCCGTATGGTATAAGGCGTCGCTCTCATGTTAGACTAGACTGCCGATGACTGGGAGATCGGAGTTCAAATTCCGGTCGGGTGTAATAAGGGTACTTTTTACAAATTTGTTTTCCACTCTTCCTCCATGCAAATGCAGGTAAACTTTCTCTAAATTCAACCTTCCTCATCCCTAGCTCATTAGCCTAATTAGTACATATGTGTATAACCTGAACAAGTAGTAAGACACGGCGATAAAAAGACAGTTGGTGAACATTTGTATTTAAAAGAAACATAATAGAAAGATTGACTGCTACTATGATTACGTTTGACAGCTAAGCTTAGTCAGTAACGTGTCTGGCTACTGAGCTAAGAAATGTTCTTGGGTTCGATTCCCGTCATGGCTGAAATGTGGGTTTTCTCTTTCACAGTGATGAATTAACGGCCAGGGGCTGGATGTTGTGTCTGTTCTAGATTTAATACAGCTTATAAGCCGTGTGCTGATATAATCAGTCGGTTCAGTAGTGCACGTTAACTATCTCTCTCTATATATAAATGTGATAAATAACGCTCGTGTGAACTTACCTCTGCCTAGCTAGGGTTTTAGAAACCTGTGTGTGAAATGCTCTAGTCAACACAATGGTTTTCAATAAACCAATGACATTTGCCAAAACATTTCAACGATAAAATGTCGTCAGTGTGAGCTCGCACTAAGTTTTCATTATGCTCTTCCCTTTTTCTACAAGAGCAAACATTCAAACATGTGGGATTGTGTAAAGACATACCCAGTGTTTTTCTGCAACCGTTTATAATCGCTGGCAGGCACGTGTTTATCATGGCACATCCAAACTTGATTGATACGGGAGCCAACACACTCTTACAGTAGCGTTATCAACTATGTAAAACATAGATAAACATCCACGGTGGTATTTGTGAGGGCCACTGGCTAACAACAATAGTTTACAACCTCATTAACGAACCAGTCAAAGGACTCGCTAGCTATATGAATTCGGGGACAAGTCCTGGTTTGTCCTTAACAGGCAATATTTTGTGTCAAATCTGAATAATATACTTAATTTCCTGAGCGATTCCCATTCGATCGAGTGGAGTGAGGTCCTGGTTTCACTTCGTTTGACAGTTTTTCTGTCTGTTTATTTGTCCCGCGATTACTGTCCAAAACGGGGACCAATTTTAGTATTTCTCAGGATAGGGTTGAATGGAACGATTACGTTTTGTTGGCCTTGCGCTTTTTAGTCCCTTAACAAAAACTATGACTTTTTTTGAGGACAGTTTTCAACAATCTCATGGACAAGTGCCTGCTTGTGGACAACCAGTTGGGAAACACTGGCTTCTAAGATGTACACTTTAGTGTAAATACGAATCTACTATCGCCTATTTAAATATTTTACAAAGGAAACAAGTATAGTAAAGGGGAATTTAAGGAAATCAACTAGCATGCATTAATCTTAAGAGAGGATCCAAAACCAAAATGTTGAATCAACAAATTCTGGTTTCTCTCATTTGAGATCAAAACAGTATCTACAGGTAGAGTTTGCAACAATATCCATCCTTACAGCCGTATCTTTGCGAGATGATATTAAATTCTGTAAACGTTTGTTTGAAAGCTGCAACAAGAGAAATCATATTTTGTATTTTATTATCTAGCACCGCGTCTTACTAACCGTTCGGGTTATACGCCTAATTACTAATTACGCTAATGGATTAGGAATTGGGTTCAATCCTCGGTTCCAGCACAGATTTATAAGATTGCCAAACCCTTCCTTCACCTCTGACAAGACATCTTGTGAATGTGGGGAATGCCAGGCCTCCACCGTGGTTCGGATCCACGGATCCCACGTTAAACTGTAGGTCCTCCATTTCATCTCACAATCACCCTACCATTTACACATTAGCGTAAGTGCGTATAACTCGAACGGGTAGTAAGACGCGGTGCTAATAATAATATTAATAATAATTATTATTAGGAATTGGGGAGGTTGAATTTAGAAGAAGTATACCCACATTTGCGTGGAGGGAGAGTGTAAAACCATTTAGGAAAAAACATCCCAGTTCATCCGACCGAGATTCGAACCTCAAGCTCCCCGTCCTCGGCAGTCAAGCTCAACACGAAACTATCACGTCAGCCAACGACATTACATGTACAGATAATTAACTCAAGTCTGGTTTTACGGTGATGAGATGAGGGTTCAAATCCCAGGTGGGTGTACTGAGGGTGATCGTTCCTAAATGGTTTCCCCCCATCTGTTCACGTATATTCGGGTACGTTTCCTCAACGTTCTACCTTCTTCATCATTACCTGATGAGTGTAATTAATTCCGCATAGCCCACACAGAGAGTAGGACAGGAGTCAAAAATAAATAAAAACTCATACTAGGATAGTATCAAAGCATTTCGTAAATGTGTTGTTTATATAGGTCAGAAAGCTCAAAGGAAACGAGAGCTTTAGAAGTTTGATACCACACGTACGGATGATATAACTTAATGTAGTACACACACTAAATGATTTTTAACAGCCCCTGGAATAGATCCGCGGCTACTTAGGAACAGGGTCGACCTCTTTCTCCACTCAGCCATTGGATAGGAATAGGAGAGTTGTTGGTAAAACAAGAACACGCTCGAGTTGCTCTATATTGGCTACTATCGTGTTGTACGGGTGAATGTTTTATGTGCATTTGGAGCGAAGATAGGAGCATGCATCGTGGCGGTAGGAAGGAGTGGAGGAATACGGAGGGTTACAGCGGAAATAACTTACTGGCCGGCTGGAAGGGAGGGGTTACACTCCAATCTGAAACTCTACCAAGGGGACTTAGTGCTGACAAAAACATCGTGGGAATCCATATAGGTGAAACATTGATCAAGTTGTAAAACAGCTCGCAGTCATTGTCTTGTTTCATGGTGACAGAGAGGTCAGGGTTTGAATCTTGGCCGGGGGGGACTGAGATAAATTATGAAAAATATCAAAATCATATTGAAAAAAGTAATTAACACTGTTAAATAGAAAATTACCATTTACTAGAGATAATAAAATTTGACTGTGCAAAAATGTGTATGTTTAAAATTTACATTAATTATTTTTGTTTTATATTTTATTGGATTTAAAGAAATACATGTAATTCCTTTGTGTATGGCAGAATAACGATCAACTAAACGTTTACGTAACCTAACGTAAGGGTTACATAAGGTAAAGGTTATCCTCGTGTTCTAATGGAAGCCATCACGATGCACTTAACGTTAGCGTGACGTTCCCTTAACGCAAGAGTTTTCCAGATGAGTACTCTCACGTCACGTTAAGTGAAATGGACCACGTGATTGTGAAAGCCACTTATATTGAGAGCATCGTCACCACGGGAACCTACACCCTGATTTTAGTTTGGACAGTAGAGAAAACTCAAACATATTTCTTTGCGGCCGACATTGATAACATTTTACTAAATTATTACTTTATGATATTTTATACGAATGGATAATGTCTATCAAAAGTGACAGCTGAAGATAACATAACTTGATGTATGAATATATTTCAACCGCCTTCGATGGCTGCATAGTCTAAGGCGTCACTTTCGTGTTAGACTAGACTGCCGATAATTGGGAGATTGGGGTTAGAATCCCGGTAGGATGTACTGAGGGTGGTTTTCTAAAATTGTTTCTCACTCTACCTCAACGCAAATGCGGGTACACTTCCACTAAATGCAACCTTCCTAATCCCTAACTCATTAGCGTAATTAGTACAGATGTGTACAGCCTGAACAAGTAATAGAACGTGCTGCTAAAAAAATAGACTTGAATAGTTTTAGAAAGTTAGGAACTACTAAATACCGTTCTTCCTACCAAAACCAGCAGCATATATTTAGTAGGTCGTATATTGGTTGATGTTGTGCAGACACCTTCCTCGGTAGTCCGTTTGTTCACGTCTGTACACCTAGATGTTGAGGCCTCACTGACACTTCTCTTTGTATATCCAGTAATTAGAGTATTTCAACTGTAATCATCCCTACTGTTCAATTGGTTGCTGCGAACAGTCTGTCTACAAACAGATCACATTTATCTGCTTGGGTTTTCTACACTTTTATGTTATTTTACTCGAGTCCTCATCACACACAATGTTTATTTACATTACGTGAACTTTATGTAGACACTAAAATTATCCTGATACTCTTACTTTTGACAAATTATTATTATTTGCACCGTGTCTTACTACCCGTTCAGGTTATAAACACATACGTTAATGTGTGATGGTAGAGTGATTGTGAGATGAAGTGGAGGACCTACAGTTTAACGTGGAATCCGAACCACGGTGGAGGCCTGGCATTCCCCACATTCACAAGATGTCTTGTCAGAGGTGAAGGAAAGGTATGGTAATCAGATAAATCTGTGCCGGGACCGAGGATTGAACCCCGGCCGCCAGCACAGAAGACTGACACCTTACCCCTAGACCGCCAGGTCACCCTTACCCCTAGACTTTTGACAAAATGATGGCCTAGTGAATAAAATAAAATGTATTATATACTAACGGAGTGTACAAGTTGTTTCTTGTTTTCGTATAACATTCGCATGCCGTATTTAATAGTGTAAGCCTATAGGTTAAGTGAGTGATTATAATGCCTACCTAAAGAAGTCCATATTTGTACTCCAGCTGTTACAATGGGGATAGTTTTCCACAATGTGCTTTTCCATCCTACCTCTAGGCAAATTATTGGTGCCTACTGTTACTTTAAAATGACATCGTTTTCCATGTGTTTCTTCAGAAGAGAAATGTTCGGTGTTTAATAGCCCTCAATGCCAGTATAGGGTGCAATTAAAACCAGACTTCCTCTTTAGTCTGCGCACATGAGAAAATGAAAATAGATTCATTAAAAAGGAGTAATTAAAAATACGACAAACATAATCGACGTGGCGTCACATGTGATAGGCCTCATAGTCAACAATCATTTTAATGTTCTAAAATGTATCCTTTGTTTAGGAGCCGCTCTATTCCAATGTAGTTTTCTATCGTTTTCGTTATAAATCAATGGAATTGAAACTATGAGATCATTTTATGGTAGTTATAAAACTTATAAATTGAAAACAAAATTCTGTCTGGTCCCAATTTTGTTGTTGTCAAGTTAAAAAAACACAAAAAAACCACACTTGAATGCAATTTATCGTTGAGGAGTATTGTGTTCCTAATATACTGGTGAGTAGGTGAGATTGGCTTCCAAGAAGTTGAGCCGAAACTGGATTGGAAACAAACATGTCCGAAATGTTATTAATCTTGAGTCGAAAGTTGTTTGGTGCTAACATTAAAATTAATATAGTTAATAAATTAATTTTTAAATAGGTATATTATTTAGTAGCCACTGAGTTAATTAACTGATCTAGAAATCACATCTGTGAGCATGCGGACTGAATATAAATTTGTTCGCCGTTGTTGGGAAGGTCAGTGTCATAATCCTGACCATGTGGTCTTAGGTTTTATTTTCCTACATTATTTCTCGCTTTACTTCCACGTCATTTCGGATATATTTCCCTAACGACATCTCATTGGCGTGATTAAAATTAGGGTGGTCTAAGTAAGACACAGCAGGAAAAATATAAAGATGTATAGGATGTATGAATCTAAATGTTAAAAAGAGCACTTTCAATCATTATTATTTTTATGTTATTCCTGCTGCAAGAGATCATAGCCTTGGTGAGTTTGTATATGTTGTGAAACCTGAGAATGGAACCCAAACATACAATCACTTCTGTATTGGTCTATCACATTCCACAACAATCTCAACTCAGCTATCATTTTATTATTATTATTTATTATTTAAATATATTTAAGTGTTCAGATCCAAATTTCCCAAAGAAAAACTTAGAATTTGGTAAATACCTTTTAGTATATTCAAATCTGAAATTTGTGTCTTTAATATTATTTTGTTTTTATAAAACATAAATATTAAACTATTAAACTGTTGTAAGTTGTTTTATTGCACACGTCCCCCAAGTCCTCTTCATAAAGGACCCGAGTCATCATATATTGTTCTAACAATATTAAATAGTATCTAAGTTACTGCCTCTATCCTAAGTTTATTTTCTAATAGTTATGCAAGACGGGGCACTATTGCAAATATACGAATACAATAAACATTATAGTGATGAAAATAATAGGAAAGAGGAATAAAGAATAATTTACCATAAATGTAACAAATAATAAAGCCTAGAGTGGAAGATACGAACAAATCCGTTTGTAGAATAATCAAGTTTTTGTTGTTGTACATGCGTCTTACTATCCGCTCGGTATAGCTGCATACATTCACTAATGTGGCTGGGAATCATCTAGGTATAATTTAGAACAAATGCTCTATCATTTGAGTTGAGGAAGAGGGGTGAACCATTCAGGGAAAATAACTTATTAGAGCCAACTTGGGTTAAAACGCTGGTAGTCCAGTCTATTGTGAGGTGTCATCTTAGACATTGCGACTATCTACCCAGTGGTACGAGTGGTACGAGTGGTACGTACAATGTTATAATTTGATGGTAAACGTTGAATTATCAGGGCCAGACTTAGGGTTGGTCACAAGAGTCCCACACTATGGACATGTGTTGACATTTTTTTCTCTCCCTCTCCTTTATTCAATTCTTATCTGGACGGCTAGTTTCGTTTTAGGGGTACAGATTTGATGAGAAATTATGTCTGGAGGTACAAACTGTGGTCCACGTAGGTGTCCCAGGTGGTCCACAGACGGAACCATAAGGAAAAAACAAATATTATTATAAAGCGCTAGAGAGTACAAGATTGACAGGCTAACCTAGCTTCCGGGTCAGTCAGCCCTAGTTCACTGTCGGAAATAATAGATACACAAAATCTGTGATAAATATGAAATGAGATTGAACTTTATTCCTTCCTCAGGAATAAACACATATCTTATTTTTTAAATACATATGAAAATATGTAAACGAAGTAACAAACATTTTCTCTGTTGTGTGTGTTCTAACAGTTTTTCTAAAATTGTTTCGGTAGTGAACTGTTATACGCTGTAGGGGCAGTAAAGAAACTGATTATGACGCTGGTATATTTTGCAATCCGGTCACTTATTTGAGCAAAGAGGAGCATTGCACATGTTTATAAATTCCCCCCTATTTATAAGTGCTTTTGATATATAAAAATAGGTCCCATGAGTAAAGAGGTGAAAGGTATCAATCAATATGTTCCTATTGAATAAATAACTTTATAATTTACATTTGTTGATACATTATTTTTCATGAAAAATTCATATTCAACGACATTTTACTAGAAATGTCATAGTTATAATTTTGGGTAAATGGGGATTACTCGTATCTTACAAAGAACACAGAGCCATCGTTTAGTTTCATTCAGTGCCATAAAATGTCAAGAATCTTTTCGTGGTTCTTTTATTTAAATATAGTACAGAACTGATCTCTTCCCTCAACTGCTTGGTTCGTTAAAAAAAAAAATATATCACCACTGTATGTATCTAAAAATAAATTAATGATTTTAAAAATTATGTATAAAACATTAATTAGAAATATCTGTAATCAAAAAACTTCTCGCTCAAAAATCAAGAGCAAACTTATCTAAAAACCATGATTACTATAATTATATTTTCCTCTTGACGTTACAACTCTTGCGCTTGCCGTTTGCTTATAACTGTCATTACTTTTTAGGAGGTGGGTGTATATAATTTTTTATTCCATCTGCCTCAACTCAACCCTTTTTTCCTTATTCTTTGTTCATCACCCACACACACATACTTCATCCCCAGGTTTCTAAACATCTGCCCGCCGAGTCCCTCACCCTGTTAAACTTCCCTCCACCCCTCTCGCGGTGCTCATCAGTCAGCTGGGTTCATTTTTATTGTTATTACTACTATTGCGTGGTCTGCTAGCTTGACTGGCTCACTAGCTCCTGGCTCCTGGCTCCTGGCTCGCCCTCGGTTTAATCAGGAAGTTGGCTTTCAATAACGTGACGAAATAACATTATGGAATTAAATAAAAATAGTTTGCCTGTACAAATAATATAAAGTGATATTTTATATCAAACATAAGTTGCCAACATTTTTTTTGTGCTGTTGCATTCATAGCCTGTGTCAAATATTATAGTTATAACTATAATTAACTAAAAATATTGTTTCATTTTCAATAAAACTTCTAAAATCTTGATATAAAAAATAAATAACGAATTCACTGCTCCAAAATGATTGAATTTGAGTGTTAAAGAACTATTCAAAATAGATCATCTTAATATTAAATAACTTTCCCAAAAACCTAATTCATTACACTTTAAATTTATTCATTTTAATTAAGGCTATAGATACTTTACCCCCCTTTTTTTAATTTGACAGTTTAACACTAGGACCGGTGTGTAAGTGATTTAAGGCAATCGGGCTCAAAGATTTGCCGAGTACACTGGTGGTAATTTTACACACGTGGTGGTTTTATGGTCCCAGGGGGCTGATATATTTTGGGTCCCTGTGTATATCATTGATATTTATGAAACCCCATAATCAAACTTATTTACTTATTTTTCAAGCTAGTATTAACATTTATTTTATTTTTTAACAATGTAAATACATCTTAATACGGGGCTTGGAGTATTATTTTCACTAAATTTGTACATACATCCGGTATGAGTAGATGTAAATAGTTCTCCTTTTCATAAGAAAACTAATCAAATAACAAAAAAACCTCCACCCTTTTCCCCAAATCATTTTTAGTTTGAAGTTTGTATTTGTGATATTTTAACTAATTGGACTATCAAGTCCGTGGTTAATTTAAACGCGACCCGCATCAGTGCTCATGTGTTCTAATGTATCACTTTATTGTTGGACTGGATGGCTGTTGATGGCAGGAACCGGGTTAGAATCCTGTTTGGATGTACAGCATGCGTTTTTCCTAAATAGTTTACCACCCTCCCTGAACGCAAGTATGGCTACATTTCCTTTAAATGTCTACCCTGCTCTTTCCTACTCCCTATGGTAATATCCCGAACAACTCGCACCTTACTATACCAATAGTATTTTATCGTTTTGTCCAGGTCTATTTATGGCAATAATATGATGTAGATCTCCACATTGTTCATATAAGGGTATCCCTTGCTAACATTAATTCTACTTGTGCATACATGCACGGCTTGGTGACGCACACAAACTATTACTCGGTACACAAATCTGAGAAAACACAATCTGTAGCGAAAACAAATGCGAAAGTTTCGGAGAATGTTTACTTCTGTGAGCGCTAGCATAGTTCTCTTGTTGACATTTTATATCCAAAATGTTGAACTCTATTTCATTTGAGGATCTACATCTAGTAGGCAATGCTGGCATTAGAAATGTTTTATTTCACGGTGAAGGCTTGCGTGGACTATTAAATTGAGGTACCTGTGTTCGAGTCCAGACTTTACATACAAGTTGTGGTATCCGTAAGCACAAAGTTCCTCATCCTCTCCCAAGATGAATGCTGATGCATTTAGAAGAAGTCATCAAACACTATTTAATTTTTATATTATCTAGTTAAATTGGTTAAGATATATAACTGATATGAGAGACTACTAGTAACAATGTTTAAAATTCATTTTATTTTAAAGTGTGTCAGCTGAATCGAGTGTCACGTGGTTTTTGGTGCTTGGACTCGAATCACACTTGGTTGCCATTTAGAGGAAGGTCCTGATTTTATCTCACATGGGTAAAATGATGTTGGTTTTCACTTATGAAATTGCTGTAGTCCTTACAATCTCGATCCACGCTAATGCAGGTGCAACTTTTTCAAACCACCATCTTCATCTCTACCCCTTGGGAAAGTAAAAGTCGACTCGTGTCTTCAACAGAATACTTGTCTCTTAAAGACTGGTCTTGTATTTCAATGATAGATTTGTTTCTCTTATTTTCAAGTATTTGATCGAGACACGGAAAAGTCACATTATCGATAGGAGCCAATTATTTTGTAAGTGATAATTAGTAGGAAATATGTGAATTAGTTCCAATTGAAAACTCAATAATATGTGATAGGTAAATTAGCCATAAAGTTTATACTTCCACGATCAATCTATGAATCTTGTGTCATTGCAAAAAATAAATAATTTGCTTTGTGGTAGATATACATACTCTACTTTCCCAATCGACTCTTTGAAGACGTACACGAAGGTGCAGAGATCGGTTTTGCTAATTTAAACTACAAGTGAGCTAAAATAACAAGAATAATTTGAGATATGACAAATGAAAATGCCACAAAGTTAATATAAAAACTGATCTTTTTTCTTCTTCTTGTCTTTAGGGAAATGTAACCATTTCGTCAACATTGCACATATTAAGTTTAGTGTTTATTATATACACTCACTATCGGAATATCGCATACTAAACATCATTAATCGTTC
This sequence comes from Timema poppense, assembly GCA_902141375.1. Taxonomy (NCBI): domain Eukaryota; kingdom Metazoa; phylum Arthropoda; class Insecta; order Phasmatodea; family Timematidae; genus Timema; species Timema poppense. The sequence continues at coordinate 25,077 of CABFOV010005565.1, forward strand.
CTTATATAATGGCATGCCTCTCACGGGGGAGTAGTTTACTCTACCGTGTGACGTCATAGCATTTTAACTAGTATATACTTGTGTGTTTACGACATCGTGTTACCTCTCTGAGCACATTATCACACACGACTGGGAAAACTTCAACAATAGAGTAATAACATATCCTGATTATAATTGGTTAATTTAAATTTTAATGTCTGGCCTTGTTTGACGCCCTGTCAAGCTACTAAGCAAATTATATTGTGATATTATGGCTATGATAGGTGCATTAAAATGAACCTTTATCCACTGCTTTCATTTGATTAGTTAGTTTATATTGCTTATTGTCAAAATGAAACCATAGTTTTTTGAAAATAAGAAGAAGAACCATAACCTTTTGATTATAAATCATTGGCTCAGCTGTATTATCACTAGTCAAATGTAAAGCAAATTCGTAGATAAATAACACTCCAATAAAATGTACATTTTGGGTATATTCCATTTCCTAATTAATGCCATTTTTATCTTTTGTTTTCAGAACATAATCCAGTTTCCCCAACAGGATGCCGACACACGTAATATTTTAACTCTGCCTTAGATGTACATTTCTGTTGACACAGTTAATCTCACAGTGATATGTATACACAGATTTAGCAGGGAAACGAGTTTAGATGAGCTAAGGTTACATAAAAACAACTTAATGTTGTATCAACAGCATAAATAGTAGCTGGATCTGCCTATGTAGTGTACACTCAGTTTACCTTGTAACCAAGCAATCACATGATAACGGTATCAAACAAGCTATACCATACTCGGATCAAACAATAGAAGTAGAGCAGAGCGTCGATAATTTGGTTTAATTGGGGATCGACTCAGTCTGAATTATCGATTTGACTGGATTTTCATAAATATGTTAGCTATGTCGTACCAACATTTAAAAAATAAGCATGGGCGGGATACTTGTGACAACTTAGTGTTGAGATAAACATTTCCACTTTATTCAAACAACTAACTTACACACGGTTTGTTGTTGTTGCTAAATATCACAAATTATGAACAAATATAATAAGGAAAAAATCTAACAACGAAAAAAGTCTCAATTTTTTCAAACAAGGGTTGAGAAGTGTGTTTTGGGGGCCATGTGTCTGATATTACGAATGTGGTTATTTTTATAAATAATCTTTTTTCTTGGAGATCCGGACTATCGACGCTCTATTGTGTACTACCAATCAGAGAGGACGAGCAGAGGATACTATTGGATAGACTTGGTTATCTGGAATCAAACATAGGCCTAGGAATTTGGTCAAATCTCATTCAACGATACGTTTTTTCATCACCGAGTACTACTGCCCGTTTAGGCTGTACACATATATGATAATTACTCTAACAGGGTGGGGATGAGTAAGATTAAATTTAGAGGAAGTGTACCTTTATTTGCGTGGAAGGAGAAAACTATTCAGAAAAAAACCACTCTCGTTAGGCTACACCCGATTTTAATTCAAACCTCAAACTTCTTGTTATCGGCAGTCTAGTCTGTTGTGGGAGTGACGCCTTAAACCATGCTGCCACTAAGGCAGGTGAAACATATTTAAATAGTGCATTTGGTTATAGCTTCATTACGCACCAATAGTGTTTGCTAATAATGATATGTGAACAGATATATAATGTATTAATTAGTTACTCAGTTCTAATAAATTTCAGGCTCATAAAGTCTGTTTTACTGAGGGCAAGAGGTTGGGTTTGAATCCTGCCTGGGTGTAGTGAGAGTGTATTTTCCCTAAGTTCTACTCCATGAGTGTAACTAAATGTGGATATCCCGGAAGAATAGTGAGACGTAGTTAAAAATAAAAAACATAGTAGGCTTCTTCTCTATCTAGATACATATCTGCCTACACACACACATATATATATATATGAAATAGTTTATTAGTTAGATATTTTATAACTTAAAATAGTTTGCACCAAAGTCCTAAATAAATGAATATATCATGATTGGAATGTTCTCTTCTATTAGGATTTATTGTCATAGCCAACATTTAGTAAAAACGGTCGCTTTTAAGAGCAAGAATATTAATTAGCAAAACTGTACTCATATGAAAAATAATAACATAAATGAATGTGGAAAACAAACCTAGCGCAAATGGCAATGGTTCAAACAAAGTCCGAAACAGAACAGGTGGATATTGTGTTTTGGTCAGTCCTTCTAATATTCGACTAGCACATAGTCTTAAGAGGAAATCATTTTGAGCTGCCACTATCACCATCAATTATAAATTGCGTTGCGGGGAGAATGGTACTCTACCCTCTCCTGTCGCCATTTTCAGAACATGTCTGTAAAAGGGAGGTCTAACCCTTTCCTGGAGAGCTATTGGGAAGGCACCTTTTTAATCTAATTTATTGATAGCGGATAGTTATGTACCGTTTATAAAATGTTTTTATTTAATACAACTGTATCAACCCACCTCGGTGGCCGTATGGTCTGAGGCGTAACACTCGCAATGGACTAGAATGCCGATGGCAGGGTGATCGAATCCCTGTCGACTGTGCTTAAAACTATAGTATTGGATGAATTATATTATCTTTAATTAGGAGCGTAGTCGAATCAAAATTAATACCAATTAATATAAAATAAATGGTACGATACAATCGCATAAACTTTCTTAAAATGTGTATTATAGCTTGGAAGAAAATTCTCTTAAATAGGTTTTAGTTAACTACCCTTAAATATGTTTTCCTCATAAAAACAAACAAATTATCTTGTTAATCACAATAAACATAATATATTTATAAATTTAAGACTTAATGGTTCAAACATTTATAACGAATTTCAAATGTTTTCAAAGATATCTTAATTGAAAACAACTTTAAAATTAATTTTAATTTGTAAAATTAAAAACATTAATATTATTTATGATGAAAATTTATTCCCAGATACCTATTTTGAACTCAATCTTCAAGGTAAAATATGAAAATGTTCAGATTTTCTAAAAATTTTTAAAAGTAAACTACCCTTTCCTAACCCGTTTTTGTGTCCGAATGGTCTAACTACAAGGTGTCACTCTTGTGTTGGACTAGCCTAATCTAGGGAGATCAGGCCTAGAATCCCGGCTGGGCTACTGAGGGTGATTTTTCCTAAATGGTTTCCCACTCTCCTTCCCCGCAAATGAAGGTAGATTACCTCTAAAATTCTTCCGTCCGCATTCCTACCCCTTTGGAGTAATTATATTATATGAGTATAGTCTGAACAGGCAGTAAGACACGGCGTTCATTTTTTTCTTTAGAAAAATAAATATACATTATTAATGATCATATAAAATAGTTCCCCTATATCAACTGTGAATAAATCGTTACAGTTATTTAAAAAAATATCAAATTTTGCAAAAATCAGTCATTAGTCAACAACCCTCGAGTCAATTTCCTAACAAAAAATTCGGATTCAAAAAATCATTCATCAGTAAACAACCCTTAATAATTCTAGGGCTAGAGTAAATTACAAAAAGAATCCCTAGGTATTTTCCTATAACATCTAGAGATCAATTTCGAACAATATCTACCAAACCGTTTGAGATCTGTCTCGGAAAAATCAATTCGACACACAGACCTAATTGTAAGATCCACTTTTTTGAGTTCGGACAGACATAAAACGTCAAGATTCATCATAATCTCGAGGTAAAAATTTCTAACGATTACAACACTCTTTGATATGAGACAGTACAAGTTATTTGTTACTATCATTGCTACTATTGTACATTTTGCTGAATTTTAATGGTTATAGTTCCGTGAGCATTAATTTCTCTTTTTACTTTCTCTCAAGACTTCGGTGAGAAAGCGTTGTGATTGTCAAACATATCGAATTTGAGATTTTGATAAAGGTTGAAGTTTCATGACCCCCTGAAACCAAAAACGTTGTTTTCGCAATGCCGTCCGTCTGTCTGTCTGTCTGTAATTAGAGTTAGAGCCGAAATTATTTTACCGATTGGACTAAAACTTGGTATCTGGGGTTATCATAAGGTCACTCCGAAGGGTTTTTGAATTTAGGTGTATAGTGCTAAATTTAATGGTAGTTTATTGAAGGACAAAAAGAGCGTATATATATATATATATAATTATGTGTGTGTGTGATTGTGAAGTGAATATGAAGGTGTGTAAGCAGTAGAAATTCTTAAGGTGCAGCCAAAGATAGCAAAGTGTTTTTACAGTTTTTATAGAACTGAAACTTTTCAGCCAAAATAAATCAAATATTTCTCCAGTAGTAACATAGAATTTAGTTTTCTTCACATGCTAATATCAACAGATCTTGAATATCTTTAAAGGGTGCCCTGGAATGGTGTCAAAATTTTCAAAATAAAGAGTAAACGTTTTGACAACATTCCAGGACACCCTTGACAGATATTCAAGATCTGTTGATATTAGCATGTGCAGAAAACTAAACTCTATGTTACTACTGGAGAAATATTTGATTTGTTGACCAAAAAAATGTAATGCTATAAAAACTGTAATATTACTCGCGCTCTCTTCTGCCGCATTTTAAACCCAACTTAAGCCTAACTAACCAAACCCTGGTGATTTTGGGATGGTTCCTCTTTCGGGAAAACTCTCCATGGTACAAGCTGGGACCCCTAAGTTCGTAGCAAGGTTCTCTGACAAATACCTTGGGGCTGGATATAATATGTTAGATTAAGTTTTAAAGTGTGAGGTGAATAACTAAAGTAGTGTGTATCTAACAGTAAACTTGGCTTTCCGAGGAAGTTCCATCATGACATGGTTTGGTTATGATGTGGGTTATCAACTGATGGCCAATTGAATAGTTTAAAATCCAAGTAGATAGTTATTTACAGTGGCTCAAGACTTTAATAACAGTAGCTTTTATATTTTATATTGGTTAAAGAGATACTTAAAACATTTATTTATTAATTCTTCCAAAACACATTACCATTTTACCTATTGATGTAAAGTTACTTACATTTTCAACAAAAAAACATACTTGCGAGGCGGATTGACTAGTATTTTTAGTAACTTTAAATTACTAAAAAGAGCTGACGTTACTGTTATTCAACTATACTAAAGCTATAATAAATGTATGCTATTACTTAATAAGCTGTGCAGTCAATTCCACTTACCAGAGGAGAAGTTAGCCATTGGAACGTTCCTAGTGATCGTTTCTGCCATATCAGAGCTGTTGAGACCATATATACTGAGTAACTCTTTCATGGTATTCTCAGCATATTCCTTCATTGTAGAAGCATCCGTCCCTTGTTGATGGTTCAGGTGGTTTTGAACAAGGTGATGATTCATTAGGTACTGTTGGTTTAGCTGTTCGGGTGTTAGGACGTTGGGTCCACTGCGGTGTGGGTAGTTTATCGGCGAGCATCTACCATTGTTGACTGTGTTGTTCTGAGGCGTTGGGGATACGCACTGCAACCTTTCACTGTTGCATGATTCTGCTTGACTCACAGTATCATTTTCATGGTAATTGAATAACTGTTCGTGACGAGGATATAACTTATGTACTGAGTTACTACTACTACTACTACTACTACTACTGATATGTTTTGGTTGGGACGACTTCTGCGGTGAGTCGATTTCTTTTGTAATACTATAAATAGAATGTGGGTGATATTCATGGCCACTAGGTTCAGTGGCATCTTCGCCAGATTCATTATCCGTAGGTCTAGAAACTTCATCGTCTCTTGAGGAGTAGCTAAGGTCCATTGGCGCGCCAGCATTTGCTCTCATTGCGTTTGGATAAGGCACAAATCGACGTTGAGGTGCAATCATTGGCTTTCTCCTGCTTTTACTCGCGGCTATTGACGGTGCACTAGTTTTGGTATCTTTAGTTGAAAATTCACTTAAATTTAAAGATATATGAGTTTCATAACTATCAAGCTGTGTATTTTCATCTACGTCACTATCACATATTTCTTTAACTTTATTTTGACCAGAATGAACTAAAACATCTTCCACTTCGTCGTCTGCACATAAAATGTTTCTTGGTTTAAAGTTTTTTCTTTTGTTTCTTTTTGGCAGTAATTGCTGTTCGTGAGAAATGACTGTTTCAGCTGGGAGGTTGGACGTAGAGTAAGCAATGGTTGTCGTAGTCATAGTCACATCTAAACTTGCATTGTTTTCACTCACCACCATCGATTCGGAATCGATTTCCTCGTAATCAGCCTCCGACTCGAAATCCGTCATCTCCTCGTCGTAGTCCTGTTCCATTACACTTCTGTAGCTGTGATGACTGTCTACCACGGAGAGATACTCCTGCTTGTTGATGCCAGTGGTCTCCCTGTCATCGTCACCATTGTTGCAATGATGATGGACGCTTGATGGTGACAACATATCCATGCTGTGACCTGTCAACAGTATCACACACAACTTTCATTTAAGCCTATTCTAATTTAAGCTTATTTATTAAGATACACTTATTAGTGTATAATGGGACCGGTTTGAATGCCATGTTAATGGGTGCACACATACTATATACTGAGAGAGCGTGGCAAAAATAATTAAAATCGCATCATTAAAAGAATACTTACTAAAATCAAAGTTGTAACATATTTCTAATTATTTAAATTATTTGGTTTTTTCCTAAAAACTCAAAACCATTCAGACTTCCTATGAAATTATTTGTAATGGTATTAGAAAGTCAAAAATACACCAAGATAATTTGCATATAAAGTAAAGTATTATTATTTTTATTATTATTTAACACCGCATCTTACTACCCGTTCGGGTTATACGCTTTGAGTACTAATTACGCTAATGGATTAGTAAGGTTGAATTAGAGGAAGTGAACCCGCTTTAGCGTGGAGGGAGAGTGGAATACCATTTAGGAAAAGCCACCCCCAGTTCACCCGACCGAGATTCGAACCTCGATCTCCCCGTCCTCTGCGGTCGAGCTCAACACGACTAGCGCGTTAGCCAACTGCGCCACCGAGGCGGGTAAAGTGCAGTAAAATATAAGACAATTTTCCACCACTGGCACATGTTATATGTTATTAATGGAGAAACATAAATCCATATAAGGAATTTACTACCGTAATTTAGTTTAGTTTATGATATTTGTATTTTAAAGTAAATAGTGTATGATGCATATTTTATTGTTAAAATTTAATATATTAATCTTTTTTTTTTACTAAGAATCTTCCTTTACCATGAAGAGTGCATGTAACACGCTTTCTTTTACTTGAGCATAACTAGTCCACAAGCGCTTATGATCAAATATAAACATGAATAGGTTTACACACGTGATTTTTTTTATCATTACGTCTTGCAAAGAGGGCTCTTGAGCGTTCTAAAATAACATGAACACATCAAACCATAGTGTAATTTCAATTTGTTTTAAGCAGACTATTTCCTTTGGTTTCTAAGTTTAACGATACAACATCAAAATATAGCAAATAGAGCGCGGCTTCAAAGCATTTGCACCATTGTGGAACGTTTTGGCAGGAAGGTGTTTAAAAGTCCTAGGGATTATTTTTGTTTTGGGGCTGACATTTTAAAATGAGAGATTTGATGTTCGGCCAAAAATGGTGAGCGGAGTAACCAACGTTGTTCACTCAGCTGTCCAGAAAACAACGAGTGTGCCACCTTTCCCCCCCTAACTCCCCTCGCCTATATAAATACAGCGCTGGCAGTTCACACTTGCTTGCGGAAGACTAACTAGAATAGGTGCGTAGTCCTTGGTCGAAATGTCTTCAAGTCTTTTGTGTGGCTAAATGAGCGAGAGTTAGGTTTGAGAAATGCATCAAAATATTTTAGTTAATATAAAATAGTATAAAACCAAGAAAAAAGACACAGTTGGAATATTGTTGCCTAAAATTAAAATACAAGACTACATATGTGTATATACCCCCCCCCCTTCTCTCTCTTTCTACTCTCTCTTTCTATATATATATATATACACTTGTATTTGAATTTAAGGCATATATATATATATAAAGAGAGAAAGATTAATAAATATATATAGACAGATATAACCATATAGTCAGAGATCCTCAAGGAGACACATTGATCATCAATAAAGTGTACGAAGGACGTCCGGAAGGAAAGAGACCTTTGGGTAAACCAAGAAACAGATAGATAGATGGTGTGAAGAGGGATGCAAGAGAGAGGGGCAGAGGAAGAGATGGCTATAGACAGGATAAGTTGGAAGCGACTGCCAAGTGAGGATATATACCATATTCGGTCTTATAGGCCACCTTAGTAAAAATATCATAATAATATTTTATAATAATTGGTAGAATAACATTTTCCTTTGATTCAGTCAGTTTTATTTGGAATTGCGAAATAAATGCACTTAATATTTAAACCTCAGGCCCATCATTTCCTAAAATCTATGATAAGAAACAGGAACAAATATTTTGGTTCGTGACTCAAACCCAGACTAAAATATTTTTACTCCGAACAAAAATGGCCTAAGGGAAAAATAGCAAGTATATTTATCTCACAATTCCAAATAAAAAGACCTGAAATAATAAAGGTGGAAAATTGAGAATTGAATTTTTTTTTAAACTAGCAAATTGGTTTTGTTTCATCTATGTAGTTGCGTATTCCAGTTTATATGGTTTTATTTTTATTGGAAACTGTCTTGTCAAATAATTATTGATGACTCACCTACTCAATGAATGTGCCTTGGTACCCCTCTGAGAATAAACCTTAACTATATATGGTCGCCTAGGCCTGACGTGGTTAGCTAGCCACTAGGCATTGTTTCCATTGAGGCCAGTGTCTTTAAAGTCAAATATTTGAGTAGGTTTATCTTACATCGTTTAGCTGATCATAGCGCGCATTTTAAGATTCAAAGCTGCCATCCAATTGCTAATTACTTTGAATTGGACCCCACAATCTTCGCATGCACGCAAAATCTATATACTTGGACCCCTAAGTAGGACTTTTAATTATGTAATCAATTTTTTCCTGTGTAATTTTCTATCTAGCAGCATTAAGTAGATATTTTCCCTATTGAATATAGTAAACTTACGTAAAATTTGTTTTATATACGAGGTTTGGTTAAAAAAAACGCAACAAACAGAATATTGTTTCAAAAATTATAGAAGGAATTATATTGACTATGTGTGGGTCCAATAAAATTTAATTTTATACAAAATTTAATCCAAATCTAATAATTAGTTCAAATAACTATCAGAGTAGGAACATATAAGGAATACCTTAATTTAAATTAACAGGATTTTACATGATTCTGCCACTCCCCTCAAGGTTCGGTAATATATATGCCAGGTATATTAAAAAAAAACAATTTAGCACCTGGTTTTACATCTTTAGGTTATACGCATTTGCTATAATTACGATAATGTGTTGGGGTGGAGAAGATGGAATTTATAGTAAGTGTACTCGCACTTGCGAGGAGAGAGGGTGTACAACAATTTTGGAAAAAAAAGTTCACCTGAATGGTATTCAAACTCCGATCTACCCGTCATCGGCGATACTATTACACATTTAAGCTCACTTTATAAGGAAATGTACCTCTACCAAACTAACTGAAGTATATTTTGTGATTATATATTAGAGATAAATAAAAATAAATAAGTGTTAAATTTATTAAGTTTTCCCATTTCCAAAACTAACATTGGGAGAATATGAGTTTCCTCGAATACACTTAGGAGAAAAATCAGTTTTGGTCACAGGACACTTATTTAATTTGGGATAGTTAAAGTTGCCCGATTTCCCCAATAATAAATTGTTCAACCATGTCAAAAATCAAACCTGGACCTCCTATTTCTGTAGGCATACACACTACGACTGAGATAAAAGGTCAGACGTTACAGAATACATGGAAATAAAAAGTGTAATTTATCATTACAAATTGTGTTTATGAACTTAAAAATAAAATTAAATGAATACAAACTTAATCTCTAGTTTATAGTCATACAAACTGACTATAGTGTTAAAGTAGTATTCCGGTCGAAAAATAGACGTTCAGACAGCAATCACTCCAACATAATCATGGTATGAATCTAGTCTAGAATTAGAACATGGCGAAGTCTTAATCAATATCCCTAGTGTCTAATATTTTAGTGAAACCCAAACTACTCGTATTCCACCTCTATCACCATGTAAGGTCAAGAACTTTCGATTTTCAAGCGGTTCGAGCCAAATAAATATCCAAAAGGGGTTTGGCCAAGGCTCCAATGCCATACTAATTTTTAAAAATTAGTAAGTAGGCCTACAACACCAAGAGTATTAATGACTTAACTTGAGGCAAAGGAAACTTAGAGGAAATTCACCCACAATAGCATCACGAGAGGATGGGAAAACAATAGCGATAAATGACACACTGTGCACCAATCCAAGATTAGAAGATGGACTTTCCAGTCACGGATAATCCAGTCAACTTCGAGTGTGACGTCTTAGACAAAGTAACCACCGTACAGTGTGTTAGCGGAAAATAAACATTGCTTAGCTGCCTGGTTTGCTGTTGACTGAGGTGGTCAGATGGCAAGGGGGAATCGGATCAAGATTTGACTTACAGCCGGGTATCCTGAGGGGGAATTTTCATAAATGGTTTTTATCTCTCTCTCCCTCCACGCAAATGCAGGTACACACTGTTGAGGTTGTAAGGTAGCAGCTTGCCGGCTCAGACCTTGCAGTAATCTATACGTCAGCTATGATCGTCAAGCAGGTTGATAACTTACGACTAAAGCTGGAGTTATAAAAGGCCTTAATTATTATTTATTGAATATTGAGGGATAATCGTCAAATACCAAAGATAATTATGTTTGAGCTCATTACAATACGCGGTGATATTTTTGTAGCTGTTATATGTTTCACCACGTCACGAGTTATCGTTGGCAGCGCTACCTACACTGATTGGATCTACTTGACAACATAAAGTGCGGCCCCCCCTTCCAGAATCTTCGTCACTGTCAATAGCTAGTTATGGATTTATTTAAAATTTATTGTTTTATTTCACACATGTAATTTAAATAACAATTATACTCTAAAATGGTGTCAGTTTATTTATGGAAGATGAAATTAAAAAAACTTATAGATTACTAAGAAAAGATACAATATCTACTTTTTGGGTTCCAACCCAAATTTTAGATAATTTATATTATTTCTGGTTAAACTGATATATATATATTTCAACTTTCCCCATTATTTAGTTTTAAAATGAAATTTTATGAGTTTAATCAAAGTTATAACTCTCCATAATTTGACGGGAGCAAAGTTTGATTCCATGCTTTTTTCATTTTACTATAGCAACCACAAAATAATTGTCAATAAAAAGTTTTTGTTAGAATTTTGTATAGAAGAAAATTGTTATTTATTAAGATTCACGGTAATTTTGTATATTATCGCGTATTACTGCCCATTCGGGTTATACGCATTTGTACTAACTACGCCGATGGTTCTAGGGGTGAGGAATGCTATATTTATAGGAAGTGTACCCACATTTGCGTGGAGGGAGTGTGTAAAACCTTCTGGGAAAACCATCCTCAGTACACCCGAATGAGATTCGAACCTTAATCTCCCTGGTCTCGNNNGTCAATCCAGTATACTACGAGAGTGACGCCTTAGACCATACAACCAATGATGCGAGTGTTTGTGTGAGTAATTGTTTTATAAAACCAACCAAAGATACTCACTAACTAAACCCAGATTGTGTACATATTGAGTCAGTTAAGACGTATCATACATCTTTGTGAAACTAAAATATTAAATAAAGCATGTACTCAAAATAATACATTTTAAAAACCATCAGTTACACTCCCAATGTTTACAAATCTTTGTCAAATAGTATTAAGAAGAATTTACATCGGTAGGTTTTAATTTTATCATCGATCCTCTTGTTGGAAAAAACAACAAATATTTGTACATGTTTTCTTTATAAGTGAGTCATTCTACTCACCAAATGACCTTGGTGAGAGATGTGACAGGTAACGGTAGATAAATAATATATTATAATATAGATAAACAACGAGAAACGTAAACGAGCAATAAATACGAGTGAAGTCAAACAAATATATGATATATATTTTATTCACCACGCTCTATATGCTTATGGGTGTCTCGTATCTATGCATGTTTAAAAAGCTATAAAATATAATTGTGATAAAAATTTAAAACAGCCGTATTAAGTCTTATAATTTAACACAGCACTAATTGTATTTATACAAATAACTATAATGGAACAATAACAATGTTAAGACATAAGGTGGGCATATATGGGACACGAAAAAGGTAAGTGTTTTTGCAGCTTTTATGGCAAAACATGGGTTTTGTTTAAAATACAGTCGTACAAACCTAGAGTTTAATGTTCTTCAAATAGTGACCTCAACAGTTGTTGAATATCCGTCAAGGATTTCCTGGAATTTAATGACAACTTTTTCTCTTCGTTTAAAAAGCTTGTCATTCAATGCCACTATCCTCATGACATATATTCAACAGCTGTTGATATCATCGTGTGAAGAAAATTAAACTCTAGGTTTGTACTGAAACAATATTTTATTTATTTTAACCAAAAACATGCTTAGTTATAAAAACTGCAAAAACACTGATATTTTCTCACGTTATCTAAATCCTTCCCCACCTTAACCTAAAAAGCTCGTAGCCTAACTAAATTATTAACTTACTTTCAATATACATTTAGATAAACATATATTAAACGTGTGAGCATTATAGAGAACAACATATTTTTAAAATGTATACAATAAATATAACAATACAAATTAATATGTTTCAAAATGCTGTAGAGCAGTCGGATGGAGGGTCTTGTTTTCTTGCATTCAAAATAAAACGGTTTTCGTTACAGTGAATATTAGTCAACTAATATTATGCTTCTCTTTAGTACTTTAAGATATCTAATATGAGGGTGATGGAGTGGTTGGTTTTTCAATATGGGTTGGGCTTATTCAGGGTGTTTATTCTAATCGTTTTATAAGTCCTCCTCAAATTAAATTAGGACACATTTAATTCAAATTCTACTTTCCTCGTCTCTGCGTCAGTAGAGTAGTTAAGTTTGGATATCCCAGACGAGAAGTTAGATCCGATACAAAAAATAAAATCAAACAATGGCACTATTCTATTCTACGGATGCCAATTAATTAAAGTGTAAATTAAAGATCGAATTTCACAAATAATATTTTTTTGGTTTGTCTGGAATTTAACCTTGGACCCCTTTACTTAGACGACAGATGCTATAATGATTGAGCTAAAAGCTTTGAACAGTGATTCTACAGTCTGGGCCCACTATTTTGTAAATTGATAGCCTCTATATAATTAAACACACACATAAAGACCTAATTTAAATATGATCTTTAAAACTCTCGAGATTAAAATACCCAATCAGAGTCCGTCAGTCACCCATCTATGTTTTGTTTTCACTCAATGTTGCACGACTTTGGTGACGTACAAGTGCCGTGAATCTAATGCCAGAGACGAAGGGGTAGTTCTTATTCTGTAACTATAATAATTGTGCTGTCCCATAACTTATTCAAAGAGCCAATATTCCAAAAAACTTGAATTTATTTACCTTGGTTTTGAGAAGAATTTCGTCTGGCGTGACTGGAGTGAAGAGCACGATGGAATTAAAAACACATATTTTCACAAGCAGAACTTACACACATGTTCCTTAATTAATTGTTTGATCCCGCCCGCATTGTGATGTGTAAACCAATATTATTACAAGTCTATTAACTGTACAAATCCACCCATCTTTGGAATCCTGCGTCCAACAATGTTTCCCTACAACAGCGAAAAAAGATCGAAGCATTTATACGGCACCATTAAACGGAAATCGAATATATTCANCGAAGCATTTATACGGCACCATTAAACGGAAATCGAATATATTCATCAAAGAAATAGAAAAAATATTATATTTAAAATATGGATACTAATAATTTCTGAGATTGAAGCAAAGCAAAATGTATTAGTTATTCGGGCATGAATGGTCTTTGTTTCTTCTATCCATTCCAAGGCCCGTTTTCATTACAATAAAAGTCCATTGTCAAAAAACTTGTAGCAATGATATTTAATTTGTCAAATTGTTCACTACACAAATAATATTAAGAACTAGTCTGTTCAGCCGCTTGCCTCGTTGAGTCTCAACAATATTTTGAGAAAAATAGAATATTTTCAGGATATTTCTAAATTATCTAGCTAGTTTTATTTAAACTTATTTTGTATCGATAATTTTAGATCTCGACTGATGTAATCTTTATTATCATATTCCTGTACCAACAACTAATTTATATTTTGTAAAGTGCAAAATTTATGATCAGCCGAGTCATTATTACAACTAACCCGAAATTAGGAAAACTCATATTTGTGAATTTTAGAAAGGGTTATTTTTAAAATCATTAAATGGAATTTAAAAAAATATATATGTAACTAAGCATTATATAATATTTAACACCAGGCATGTTCGTTTACTCCTTGGAATTATTAAAAAGAAATTAGAAATGAAGAATAAAAATCCCGACGAATCTTTTTCAAACTATAAATGTCGTAATTAGAATAGTATATTTAAAAGGTGTAACTATTCCTCCGGAGCCCCACACCTCCTTGCCACGCCGCGGAGTTCGGAAATGAACTGAAGAAAAATGTTCAGGTAAAAATCAACACCTTACCCACACAACGCGCAACCCCTTCCTTACTGGCCCGTCTCACTTTTTTTAAAAAAGAGCCTTCGCACAAAAATATTCGATAGCTTCGGCTTGTAGACCCGAGCTTTCCCGATTTTTTTACGGCAATTTTAACTGTTTTTTATTCTTACGTAAAAAGGAGGAAAAGGGTCTAAAAAAGTTCTAGTAAAAAGTGTCATGGTTTGGGCTTGTGGCGTAGACTACTGGGCTATTTCCGCGGCTTTTCTTCTGAATGAAATGGGGGAAGTTGGGACGGCGGAGGGAGAGCGTGTCAACGAATACATACATTTAATATAAGCGTACAAGTATTCGAACTACCATTTCCTAAACGACACATTTAATAGAGCTGATGTCTACTACAAAAATAAACCACCTAAGACGAGCTCTATCAATAAATGACCGTGTTCACTAATTAGCCAATAGCCACCATCAATGTTTACAATTTTAACCAAATGAGAATTTTAAAAAAGTAATAAATTGAAAATCTTACATTTAGAATACGATCCATAACTTCAATTTAAATGTCTCACATGCATCGGTTGACACGTGGTTTAATATATAGTTTGGTTAGACTGTTACTGGAGGTCTGGGGTCAAGTTCCTACCAAGTGTCCTGTGCAGGGTTTCCCTAAAAGGTCTCCCACTCTCCTTGTATGCAAATGCAGGTATATTTTACCTAGAATATCCTTTTATGAATCCTACTCCACTAGCAATATATATATATATATATATATAGTGTTTACAGGCCCTGCATCTTACAAACCTTAAATTCGGGCCGTTTTTACACATATTTTGGCTTTACTTTTACAATTGCAATATGAATTTCCTTTTTTAAAATTATAAAACAGGTTTTGGCTCTTAATTTAATTGAAATAATAAAAATGCGTAGAACTCGGGTGGATAGAAATATGCAGTGGAAAAATAAAGTCATGTGTTATACTGGCTTAATTAACTCATCTGACTCGGTGGCCACATGGTCTAATAGACTAGATTGCTGATGACAGGAAGATTGGGATTCGAATCCTGGTAGGGTGTTTCACTCTCCCTCCATGCAAGTACGGGTACACTTCCTCTAAATTAACCCTGTCTCTTCCCTAACACATAAACGTAATTAGTACATATGTGTATAACCTGAACAGATAGTAAGACGTGGTGCTTGAAATAACCAATTCCTTAACTCCCCCAACCATTCGGTAACACTAAGGGCCGCTTGCACAAACATCAGATTGATTCTACAATCACCGGATTACCAATAAGATTGATGTTACATCATAAATGTTTGGGTAGCAAAGGAGTAAATTAGTCAGAGTAATAACCTGATCATAGATTGGATCAAATAATAAAGTAAAACTAACATGACAACATTGTAAAAAAGCAGTATATTTGGAAAATCTGACTCTGAAACGACCTAAATATTTGTACCTAAGGTTAGCTATGATGTAAAAACTTCATGTCTCTGGTAGCCAAGGCTGCCTGATATTCATTTAATCATTCCAATAAATTGCTATTTCGGACACGTTCCTTAAGAATTTTTCCAAACACTTTTATATATATATATAAAAGTGTATATATATATATAAAATCATGCAGAATAAAGAAAGATAAGTTTAAACCTCAACTATAATTTTATTTATCTTTGATTAAAGAGAAGCTAATAATTTATTTTCTGAAGCTGCTTTGAATCTCAACTGTTCTTTGTAATTTCATTTTATTGTAAAAAAAATAATCTTAAGACGCCATAATTGACACTACTATCTTTAAAAATAAGTCACACTCAACATAAATATATAAGAACCCATCTTACATTTATTAATTACTTAAATAAGGATGCCAAAACTAATTCAGTTATAAGTCATGCCTCTCATCAACAAGATGAAAAAAACATGTATTAGTAAAATTAGATTTGTCTCTTTGGGCCAGTTTCATAGTCAAACTTAGTACGCCTCAAGTGCGGTGCTACACTAAGTACAAGACGACACCTACCTAAACCAGAAT
>CABFOV010005566.1:0-41656 GCA_902141375.1 Timema poppense
GTCCGTGTACGGGGGGTAACCCCAGCCCCAGAGCGTCCGTCGCAGCCCGGGCCCTCTGGTGAATGGCCGCCAGGCGGTCATCCGTTGACGAGTAGAGGCAGCGGTAGGAGTTGGTACCCAGGTCTAGGTAGACCTGGGTACTCGGTGGGCTGATGTAGGTGGTGGCAGCGGCAGATGCGGCCCCCACGGAGGCGGTGACTCTGCACCCCGTGGGTGCATTGCAGGTGGTGGTGGTGGTGGTGGTGGTAGTGAACACCGCCGCTGCCATGGTTGTGGTGGCGGTGGTGGTGATGGTGCCTGCAGTAGCGACGATGGACGTGATGAAGTGGGTGCCGACCGCCGTGGTAGTGACCTGGTGGGTCTTGGCTACGGTCGGGGTGGCAGCATCACGGGTGGCGGGAACAACTCCCACCGGGAGGTGGTGCATGATGGGATGACCATTCTGTCTTGGGGTGGGTGTTAGGCCTGTTCTGTTCTTGAGCAGGACGAGTACACTCAGACGGGTACACAAACCACGAAGACTCTGTTTTGACAACACTAGGGACACTCACAAACACTAAGGCAGCTCCAATGCTATTTGATGTAGCGTCCAAAAGAATATTTTTTTTTTTGCACTTCCCGTTCGAATTTCGGCGCCAAAACCACTTCAGCTGTTAGGTGGCCGGTCCAAACGTATTTTGGCCGAAGCCCCTTTACCCTCCGGCCCCTGGAAAAGGGCGGGAGGCGGCTTTCCCTGTGCCCCCCAGCAACGCTGTATGTTAATTTTCTATCTCCAGAATGTAAATAAACAATGAAAAACATACAAAATGAAAACGTAAATAAACAAACGGACGTCACTAGATAGTCAATGACACACACGACACGTGATTTAAACAAAACTGCGCAGCGCCCTCGACGGGCCTGCCGAGAACTAACCGTCAGTCCGATTTAAGACGTAGTCCAAAATCAGACGTGGTTCTCAATTCCTCCGTCGCGAATTATTCACCGATAAGTTACAATAGGCCTCGCGCGAGAAATCTACACTTTGTTTGTTTATACTCTAGTTTACTGGTTCTCCTTGTTTTCATTCTTGTTTTTTCTTATATCTAATTACATATGAGAAATAATGTTGATGAATAAATCTTAGTGCTAACTATGTACAGGGTTACTTATCTAAATTCTTAAATCTAACAATTTTGCTATTCTAGTATATAAATGAATTAATAATAAAACTTATGAAAACTAAGGTATTATTTATATTACATTATAATATTTAAATATAATGTCTTTAGTACACGTTATCTTTCTTACTTTGGCAAGGGCGCCATCTGTGATCGATTTCTTCCACCTCTATCTCAGAGGAGGTCGCGGTGGCTCCGAGGGGTAGTTTCCCGCGACGGTCACCGGCTTGTCTTAAATGTAACAAACCTGAACGGTTAGTAAGACACGGCGCTAAATAATAATAATAATAATAATAATAATAATAATAATATGTATAAGTTTTATTTTACAAATAGTAATATATCAATAAAATATTATGTACGGTTGTTGTACAATGTTTTTAATTGTCTACCCTTGGTAATCCAAACGTCCTTGACAGTTTCAACTCCCGATTAGCAAGACCGTGCTATAGTAAATTGGTCCCAAGGTTTGGTTTAGAGGTAAAATAAACACAATGTACGCAAATTTAGGAGTGTGCAACTGACTTTTTTTTTTATCGAATTTCTTGTTTGAAACCCCTTAAATGTCTGAGTTTTGACACCTCCTAAATGTCTCTAGGTTGTACACTTCTTAAATATTCTATAGGTTTGACACCCCTTAAGTGTCAAGATTTTACACTTCTTAAATGTCTAGGTTTGACACCCAGTAAATTTTATCCAGGTTTACACCCCTTTTAATCTCTACTATGTCTTAGTTGCCTCCCTGTCTGGCTCACTTATAACAGACTAGCACTGCACACTCATAAATGGTTGACTGACCCCAACAAGTTACTACTCCCTCCTCCCCTTAACCTTAATTTCCAATGAGGCTGAAATATGATCGGTCAAGAAGTCTCTAAATCTTTAAAGGTTTGGCAATTGAACCTAAATAATTGTTGATAGCATAAGCACAAAGAGTCACATGTTGCCCAACTCGTTTGTCTTTGCATCTGTAGTAAAATCACCCCCTCTCCCCCTTCAAAACCAGTAACCATTCTCTCAGCTGAAAATGGTATCCCGCCCCCTCTACCCAAATAGAACAAAGGACCAGGGTATTTTAACTCTATGAGTCACCAGATTGGCCGACTAGCTAGCTTGGTGCCATCTGAAAGCCTACTGGACTAAAAATCTATGACATGAGTTTCGAATCAAATATGTTGCCGTTCATTATTCAAAATTATCTTAAATTTCGAGTATTCACATACCCCTTATCAAGGTAAAATATGTGTATCTCCTTCAGAAACAATTAACTATAAATGTGACACTCACATCCTTTTATATTCGAAATAATGGCTAAACATATCAAACCCAAATACTTGGAAATCGCAATTTTATCAAATAAATAGCACAATTATTAAATAGACATGTATAAATGGCAAAACCCATTTTATTTTAGCTAAAATATAAAAGAATATTCCAAAACAACCAAATCATTAATTTGCTTATAAAGTGTCCTCTTTGTTCTTAATAGCAGATAACAAATTAGCAAATGAATCAAAGTTAAATGTAGACAAACATTCAATGAGAGCTTTTTATCAGGTGCAATATTTATTTCCTAAACAAAAACAAAGTCTTATTTTTTAATAGTTAATTCTCAACTTTAGTTATATTAAAATTGTAAATTTGAATAGGAAATGACTGATTCATATTTGAGATATAAAGGATAGCTTAAAAAAATCAAGATATTTGCTTCTAAATTGTATTTTTATTTTCAAAGTAGTGTAATTAATATTTTTTTACTAAAAGCTTTACACATACCTGACTGTACAATCAACAGCTCAAATGTGGCTGGTAAATTTTAGTGTTTAATCCCAATCTCCAAAAATAAAGACAACATTTCCAATAATTAAAGACAATCTTTGTAGAACAAAATTTTGGTGCTAAATTATAGTTTAACCAATGAATATTGACCATAAGTATTAAAATAACATATTATGTTACAGTTTTGGATGTACATCTATATTTTATCATTAATATTTGGAAGAAGGTATAGGTAAGGTGGGTAGAAACATATAAAAGGGACGAACACAATGTGATAGTTTGAGTTTGATGTGGTCCAGCTCGACTTTCTTTAAAACAAGTTCAGAATGTTGGTTAATAGTTGAGCCAAGGTAAAAGGTTGACGTTCAGCTCAAGATTAAAAAAAACATGGAGCACCCAAGTTTTATAATTAGGCATTTTAATAGTTATAAATCAAATCTCTATGAATTTAGTTTCATTTGTCCTCAAAACTTATCAGTATGAATGTCGTCCTAATCTCCGCCATGAGGTATATTCAATGTCTACACTACACAAGTTATGATATCTACAATGTATGCACATGCTTTTTTTTTCTATATTCAAAATGTTCTCTTAAGCCTTTCGCTCATGGAGCTACTTAATTGTGATCTGATTGGTTAGTTAATGAAGTCAAAAACTAGTCAGTAATGTGATGTTACTTATGTTTCGCATCAGCTTCTCCGGTTTTCCAAAATATTTAATATTTATTAATTTTATAATAAAAGAAATTGATAAAACTAAAGGAAAAGGAAAAATAAACTATTAAGAGTAAATTCGATGAAGAAAGCCCACCTAGGGAAAGAGGAAAAATGTGGGATGAATCCAAAACACAAAGGTGACATCTTCTTCCTTTCTTCTGTCTTCTATAGTAGAAGTAGTCACACATTTTTCTGTATCAAATTTACTCTTAGTAGTTTATTTTTCCTTTTTCTTTAGTTTTATCAATTTCCTTTAATATAAAATTATTTAGCCATTGGGCCAGCTCATTTTTAATATTTATTAATATAATGTCTAGTGACTTAAGGGCCGAGGAAGCTTTGTTTCTCTGGTATTATTAAAGAGATGGTACCAAAGATTTTGTATTCATCTGTACATTGAAAACAGCAGAATATTTATCGCGGCAAAGGATCTAGAACAAACTGATTCAAAATTTATTGCATTGTACAGAATGTCCAAAGACAGTCACCTTGAATATTACATCAGATGTTCAGTAAAGTCCGTTTACGATAGGATTTTACCTGGATGACAGTTCGAAAATCATATGTTTAGGTTTTGGGTTGCCAACACTTGTAAAAGATAACTGTTTTGTTATAAATGTAAAGATCTTTAATTACCTCTTATATATTACATTTAAAATGACGTAAACTTAAGTTTTCTCATACTATTTCATTTTTTTAAATAATTTCTTTTTATCCAAATCGAAATCATATTTTAAACATAATTAAAAGTACTTATTCTTCGTTTTGGAATGTTATTGCTTTTGTGTAATCTAGTGCACATATCAATACCTTTTAATACATGCATCGCATTTAATTGGAAAAGAAAAAATTCTTGTCATTTTTTTACATACAATAAATGATTTTATGATTATTTAATTTTATTTTGAAATATTTAAATGAATAAAATATTTTCATCAACTGCGTGTAAAAAACTTGTTTACCGTTATGTTCAATTATATGGTTTAAATTCGTCAGTTGCCATCTTGAAGCTATGTTTGTTAGAAGTTTTTGTGAAAGTGGTGTGATTTTTTTTTTAAAGTGGAATAAAACGATATATAAACTTTGTGTCCGTTCTCAAATAAATATATAAATAATATTGGCCTAAATTAATATGGTTAACTCTCACATTAATATATTACCATCTGTTTTCATTAAAGTCATTCAAAGTGATAGATGTCAGCTGTTGGCGTAGTGATATATTAGGGATTTCTTCTAGTAACATTTCGAGCTGTCATTCAGGTAAAACTTAGGTCGTGTATGAATTATAGTTAATTTACGATGATAAGGTTTGTAACAGGTAACCTGGTGGCTGGTGACTAGCATGACTTATCAATAACTAATCACGGACACGCCATAAACCAGTTAACAAACAGTGACGCCACTTTGTGAGTAGACCTTCGTTAAAATATATTAGCGGTAAAGCGCAAGCTACTTGGTGGTAATTTACGTTTTACTCACCTAACTTTCGAGTCATATTTTTGTAGCTTCATGGGTGTAAAGCATCACAGTCTACATAAGTTTATTATGTGCAAATATGAGTTATGCAATGGTCTATGTGGCATTCATAACTAACACTCAAGAAGCATAGCTCATTTAAAAATGTATTAACATGTCACACAAATAAGATAAAAAGGAAATCCCTGAGTAAAGCTACAATATTTGTGATTTAGGACATACTTTGTCACTTAAAGAGAGCAATATTTATCAAGATTGGTAAGATGTTTGATTAATAATAAAATAAATTCAAGCAATATATTATCATAATCTACAGGATATTGAATAAAAAAAAGTGCATAGATTTAGCTACATATAGTAGGGGTATGCTTAGTAAACTTTTGCGATTCAAAGCAAAATAGAATCAAATATTTATATATAATAATCCAGAAGCAGACTTACAGTTAGACCATTTTATAAAATTTTCAGGGTATCCAGTCAAAATATAATTTTAAATTCTCTTGACTTATCCAGGTTTTACAGAGCCAGTATTTTTTTTCCAGACCACTGTATGTATATATAATATATTAAGTGTATTACAAACATAATTTTATTAATACATCAACTTAATGTAATACTATTTTTAAACACATACACTTTTGGAAATTATGTCAGTTTATGAAGGGGATTTAATGATTTCAACCCAAAGTGATGGTCTATTGGGTAGAGCGATCTAAAATAGATTTTAGCAAGATCATATTGACTCAACTTATACAGTATAGCTTAAAATCTTTGTGGGAGATATTCTTTTTTAGTTTATTCTTCCTTTAATGTAATTTGACTATATTTATTGGTAAAAAAATATTATTTTGACTGTTGTGAATAAAAGTTGCATATATTTTTAGTGAATACATAATAATTTTATAACTTTTTACTGGTCATGAAAATTCCTAGACATTTTTCAGGTCACTGAATACCCTGTTTTATTCTGAAAACATATTGTGGATATTTAATTATTTATATAGGATTAGGCACAAAATATTCTGTAAATATCTAAAAATTTCGGCCAAACTTGATAAATTATATTACCATTACAACGTATTATCCAATAATTACAAATTTTTGTCAAATACATCGCAAGAGAAAAAGAAAATGGTTCAACACATGATGTATATTTTGACTCAATATTTTATTGACAAAGCTTCGTAAATATTCTAGAGTAATATTTTTTAAGTTCAAGTTTCATGGTTAAAATTAGGAGG
This sequence comes from Timema poppense, assembly GCA_902141375.1. Taxonomy (NCBI): domain Eukaryota; kingdom Metazoa; phylum Arthropoda; class Insecta; order Phasmatodea; family Timematidae; genus Timema; species Timema poppense. The sequence continues at coordinate 6,373 of CABFOV010005566.1, forward strand.
GTTAGCCAGCACACAGATTTCCCTATATATTATATTATTTAACATAGCTTTTAGTTTTTATAGCTAGATATTTAAACAAAGTGCTGCCATCTACACAGTGATATAACTGAAATACAATCAGCTGTCGATAGTAAACCTCCCAGTCCAACCATGAGCATCCACTCTCTTCAATTGAAGAAGATGTCTGTGACAGTGAAAACTTGTCCTTAAAATGTGTTTGTGTTTTTTTTAGTGTTTTATCTAGACCATTTCTAACCCAGTTTCACTTATGTAAGTGTGCTGGCTATCCCTTATAATTTTAAGCTTAGTGCTCTATTTGGTAAAGTTTTGTAATTGTCAAAACTGATTTTTTTATAAGTGAATTGTTCTAAAGTTGTTAAAGCCCTGCAACCCCACAATTGTTAACATACCACAAATTGGTTTGTTACAATCATGAATAAAGAATCAACATTTTGTGCCTTTTAATAAAGTGGGGCAGTTTAAGAAAATACTTACACAGCTGAAGAACATTAATTTGGTTGATGAGAGCTATGTCTGTAATATTTGTATGGATTCAAAGTGGGGGGAAAAAAAGAAAGAAAAGATAATAGGTTTCTCAAAAAGAAATAAGTTAGTTAATAAGTGTTCAATTCTAATCAATAAACACTATCAAGAATTTTTTTTAAAAGCAATTTTTCAATGAAAATCTCAGTTCTTATTTAGCATTCTAACACATTGTAGGGTTGATAAGATGTACTTTTGGAAATAGCATAAAACTGTCACAACTGTAACCACAGTTTAAAAACTATGCATTTGCCAAATCATGACGACTTAAATGGTCAATTAATATTTACATTCATAAATACATAATCACTTAAATAAATATTTACATTCATAGCTACATAATCACTTCGTTAATATGTACAAGTTTTTAATAAAACCATCGGAGACACAAATTAAGTCTTCACAGGACATCCCATTATTATAAATTGCTTTGTTTATTCCAGATGTCTCTTGTTAAAAATGAAAGTTTTACGCGCACATTTATCAAAGTAATCCCACATCAATTCTGCCAACGTTTGTAGTTATTGTTTTGCTGGCGTTTTCCATAGCCATTATTATACCTATTACTATTATTATTATTATTATTATTATAGCGATAGTTATTGTGATTCCTAGACTTGTAATTATTATTGTTAGTGTAGTTCATCTTTGTAGGATAGTTTGAATTGTGATAAGACCCACTTTTATTATTGTTATTCCATTGGTGTTTAAAATTGTGGTATTCCTGAAACATATTATGTTTTGGCCGGTACCCCGTATCCTTGTCATGATGATGTTTAACTTTCTTTACCTAGAAAACAAGAACACACTTTTAAACAAACCTTTGTTAAATATCTTAAACTATTTCATTTGTATTCATTTGATACATTTAACATGCACTTTCTGAACATCCTGATAATATAAGCACACCAGTATTTCTATGAGCAAGGGCGAAAGAATTTACAAATTTTGCCAGGAAAAGTTATTTTCACAAAACTTCCAGGTTTTTTTTATATGGCACAATCGACCAACGGCTTTACTAGCCTCAGAAGGAGCTTATGCTAAGGATGTTTTTAGCTCAAGAAAAATTGGGTTGACATTGGACGGGTTTGAAATAGGGCTCTGCGAGTACTTGGATTTTGAGCTTCGAGCTTAAGCTTGAGATCGAGATCAAAAGTTTTGTAGGCTCGTCTTTTTCTTTCTCTTGATATACTTAATAATCAATTTTTAAAATGCAATAATAAGCATAGGCTATTTAATTGAGATATCGGCATTTACACTTATAAAATCGTTCAGTTACCTAACCAAATGTTAAAATTAATATCAATTCTCACATTAATTATGTAATAGAGCTTTAAAACTACTTTCCACTGGTAGATTTATTCAATATTTAAGAATCAAATAGCTAAAGCTACTAAATTGCTTTAGTGAGGATTTACTCGCATCTAGATATCATATCCTGACAATTGAAAAATAACACCTCGATACGGGGATCAAACCCGGGACCTTTGGCTTAGTACGCCAATGCTCCCGGGTTCGATTCCGGTGACCAGGCATCATTTTATCATTTTTCAATTTTCAGAATATGTTACTGATTCTTTTTACTATTTTTACCTGGTCCCTTTCTAGAATAATAATATATGTTAAATTAAAAGTGTATTATTAAGAATATATATTATTACATTGAATGTTTTCAAACTTAAGATATTTAAAATTTGGTATTAATATGTTTAACTACAAAACTAGCACTAGTTTAGTTACTATTTAGTTATAAAACTATGTTGGTTATCTGTCTAAAATCAATGTTGATCTTACTTATTGCAATACATATTATACCAAGCTTACCAAATTTAAATTAAAAGAGCATTTACTATTTCATATTGTTTGCTAGAAATATTAACTTTTTTTTCCAAAAGTATTTATATTTATAAAAATGAGTGTTATTCATATTTTACGAACGTGTGTTTTAGTATATTTTTTTAAATCTCAAATTTTAGAGAGGTGATATTTACATTTAAAATAAACAAATATATACTCCCCTAGTTTGAACCCATGAACACTGGGTCCTGAGACAAGTACTTTACCCCTATCACCCACGAGTTCGGTAATCTTAAATATAGCAAAATCATGATGAGAAATTAAATGATAATTTACACAGTAAATGAATGGTATGGTGTATTTGACGTAATCACTAGGAAATGAATTTAGAACTTTTTTAAACCCTAAATTAGTGCAACACAGTTAAAGCTAACCGAATCCTAAGAGTTTTCAATTTCAGAACTCGAATGAAAATGGTTTGAATCGAATCCAAATGAATAGTTAAAATGTTTCAAATATACATTTTTATAATGAAATGTTATCCCATGCAAATAGAATATAAAGCTGGATTTTATGATTTAAAAAATAAGTTCAATAAAAGGATAAGGTTAATAAACTGTGTCCAAATAATGACTAGCCTGAATTATAATGGGATTCCCAAGTTAATGTGGTCAAATCAAATAATGGATCCATGCTAACCTCTTAATGATGTAAAATTATTATTCAAATGTTTGAGTTTTAGATTCAAATTTCAAATTAAATTCCAATGAATCCAAATCTCTGATCTATTTGGATTTTAAATTTAAAATTCAGTACAAATATTTTAAATATAAAGGTTCAAAATTTTGAATTGGATACAAGTCTGAAAAAGATTCATATTCGGATTAAAAATTTTGTAGCTTCGTATGGGCTTAAGGGTCAGTCAAGGTTCAAACACTCTCACACTATCTATGAGGCAATGTGTGCACTTACCCGACCGAGATCCAGCTCCTCATCGTATTGGTTGTCGTGACTCCTTTTCCGCTCTTCTCTGCGCTCATCCGCTACTTCACGATCCAGGTGTGTTCGCCCGCCTAACCAACTGCTCACTGGAAAAATAATTTTATTTTTCACCGCATTTTAACACTCGTTTGAGTTGTACATTTACATTAATTACGATAATTTAGTAGAAATGAGGAAGACCAAATTTTAGAAGAAATGTACTCTTATTTATAGGAAGGAAGAGTGGGCATTTATTTAAGAAAAAACACTCTCAATACACTAGTCTGGGATTCGAGCTTTGATCTCGTCATCACTGGTAGTTAAATCAAACACAAGAGTGATGCGTCAGACTATGCAATTACAGACACGGGTGAAACACATCATTCCTATGAGTTGTTTGTGCTCTTTATTGTTATAAATGGATAACACTTAGAAGGGAGACGTTTATTAAAACTTATTAAAACGTGAAAAATCTTGCCGGAAGTAGATTTTTATTACTTGTGCTTTTATAATCAAATGTACTTTTAACAAAAAATTATCTTTTAAAGTCAAAGTAAAAATGTATTTAGGCAATTGGCTGTGATGAAAATATTTAAAATTGATGTTAGTACTTTTCTCTTACCATTATTTCCGTAACCTCTGTGCGAAAGTTTTGTCAAATGATCAACAACAGTCGAGTTACGGCTTCCGTTCCAGCAGTGACCATTCCCATGCTCCTTGTTGGCACTCATCAGTGTCTCCTGGGTCTTCTCCACCCACTCGTAGCGGTCATCATTTGCCGGCTTGACGCTATAGCCGTTCTCGTTTATGTGTTCTGTATGCCTGAACCACACAAGTGTTATCGATCAAAGTCTACAAGGTCAACCATTAGCAAGCACAGGTTACTTTTTTGAGTTCCTGCATAGGCTATGTATATATATAATTACAAAAATAAATGTAGTCATATACATATGTTAAAACTCATTCTGATTTTGTTTTGAGATATATATTTTTCAAATCTTGAGGAAACTCTAATAAATAAATTTAAAGTGGGCGTAGTCTCAATTCATCTCTAATTAATCCGTATTAGGCTATATAACGCTCTTAATTTTTATTGCGTGGGAAATTAGGATTAAAAAGATTCAAGTGTGAAATGGCAAGAAATTAAGGTTGTATACGAGATATTTTTTTATTTCTAGATATGGTTTATAACATGTACGTTTCTTCATATGGATTTTAAAGGTATTTAATATATATTTTAAATTATCTTATAGCATGATACTCATAGTGAAGTGACATTAGTTGAATGATCAACACATTGGTTACTAAGACTTAACCCAAGGTATAAGGATGAGGCAATGTACTAGTGTTTGCATGAGGAGATCATGGGGAATATAAAATGAAAATTTCTATCGCTTATGACCGAGGTTCAAATCCTGACCTCCCTCTCAATAGGATCCAAGTGCAGTGTGAATCTAAGCACTTAAGTCACGAGTTGGGAACTGGTTGACCGCAATCAAACATTTGATTTTGCAGTAATTTTCAATCACATGAGAAAATTACATTATCAAAAAGTCATTCTTTGAGTGTGATCAAAAAATCTTGAACAGTCATATTCAGTTATTTTATTTAAAAAAAAATTGTTTGACAGGAAAATAAATATCCAATATAACATAAATTTTTTCTAGAATGCTAGGAACATAAGTATTCGAGGAAGGTTGATTTTAAGGGATACATATAATATATGTATAAATCAAAATACAAACAGCAAAAGTAAAATGATGAAACGACGTATGATTGTGAAATCTCTCTTTAAAGTTTAGTCAATCAACGCTTAAAGGGGTTGCTGACCAGTGCCTTAAATCTTTTGGCGACTGGTGTGGCCTACATGAAAAAATTTATAATCCTGTGTGCATATAACTCAAACGGGTAGTAGGACGCAGTGCTAATAACCATAGTAATAATAATAATAATCCTGTGTTTATAAGTTCAGACTTTACTGAGATTGGAACTATCTCAATAGCCTGAGAACAACGTTAATATGATTAAATGGCATTGCAGCCAATAAAAAAATATGCACCTATGTTAATTTTCAAACAAAATATTATCACACACATTATGGTTAAGAAACAGAAAAATAAAAATTATTAGTCATCAATCGGTAGAAGTATTACCGTGTAGCCCAAAACTAGCTCCTGAAAACGATCCACACTTACCAAATGTCTGGATGAAATTAAAAACTAATAGAAACACGTTATTTAAACATAGGTATCGTAAAGCGCAGCCAACTCCTCCAAGCAACAAAATTAACACTGAAAACATAATAGACTCAAGGTTAATTCATATATTAAATATCAGGCAGAGTCCATTTGCCACAGGAGTGGTGGTAGCTGACAGCTAAAGTTACCAGATCTAGTTTCACGTAACCATTCGCCAAACCATATGATCTGCAAGACAATATGTTGAGTTCCCATCACTTTTGGCGGTAAAAACTTCATCATAACAAACAATGTTTTTTAACTATACTTTTCTTCACTTTTACAGTATTGAAACACAAACTTAACACTATAATATCCCTTGTTGCCAACAAAAAAAAAATCAACATTTTTTATTATTTCAATTATATATGAAAACCCCAATTATACAGTGGTCTTTTGGGAGGTATTATTAGAAGAGTTAACATTTTTTATTGATATAGTTATTACTAAGAAAATAATTATTTCCTCACAAGTTAATATTAGGGACTTTCAACCATTATTTGCAATATAAATCTTCTGCTAGATGTCAGTTAACACCTCTCCTGCCATAGATCGACTGTAGAATAAGAACATAATAAAATCTCATTTTAAGAAGTATTTTATAATTTCGATGTCTACTGTTAGGACTTAGATATAAATCTTGTAGAACTCATTATTTTATTCGACAGCTTAGCTCAGTCAGTAGTGTGTCTGTCTAATGAGCTATGGGTCCCGGGTTTGATTCCAAGCATGGCCAAATAATGTATCATTAGTGAAATGTGGGTTTACCCTTTCACAGTGGTGAATTAATGGGCGGGGACTAGATGTTGTGCCTGTCCTAGTCTTGAGTTATATTATAAGATATATGAAGTTATGACAAGCCTAGCCAGCCGATAGGGGCAAATATGTCTTGAGTAAAAAATTGACACAGGCCACCGGCTGCAAACCATAATGGATGGATGGATAGATGGATGTAAAGAAAATAATTTTAATGTAGTAGTGAAAGTTCTGAATCCAAGGTAAAAATGAATGTTCTAAGATGAGGTTTAGTACATACTCAAATACTCAAAAAATACTCAAATACTCAAGCTCCTATTTTGTACAAACTTTAAAACACTATTTTAAATAAGACATAGTGGATAACCTGCCTTGAACATTTGTGACTATATGTATAGAAATGTCTAGATTTAATTTATTTAATAGTGAGAAGAAAAAATGTGTTAATCAACCCCGAGTTTGGCACTTAAAAGTGTATCTCCTCCCGTCGATAACTAGTATCTTAGTAACATAATTCAGCTCAAATCGTAATGAGAGAAGAAAGTGGAATTAGTGTGACAAAGTATTTCACATATAAAACATACAAAACCACAAGTAAAAAATACACTCTGGTTTAGCAATTTTACTTTTTTGAGTTAGAATTATGCCATGTTTAAAGGTTGTCGATATAAACGACAGATTCTTGGGAGTACACCAATAATTCATCTCAGATGTGCAGAGTAGACGTCTCAAATATATTTTGTGTGGCAGCTAAACGCTTATTTTACAATTATAAAATAATAATTTGTTTGAAAAATTTTATTATTATATTTTTTCGGTGAGATTTGAGTATTTATGGATTTAAAATACTTGGGTCATTTGGCATTTAAAAACAAATATATATAATGACATAGTGCTTTTCTCTACGGCAACTAAATTTAATACTATATCACTGTCTAAAAGGAATTGAGTGTTATGTTTAAAAAAACCATACAAAATGAAACCAGAGGAAAGGTATTCCCAAAGTGATTTTAAATAAAGGAATAATTTATTAAATTAATCAAAACATCCTAAACACCAAAGTTATACAAAAAGCTGAAAAGAGAAATATATTAACACATGCAGTTAATATGATGAAAATCACTTAACATAAATATGTGCAGCAAATAAATAAAAATTATACTTAAAAGTGTCTAGATAAAGCTTAAATGTATTAAAAAACTTTGCAACAAGTTTGCCTCATTAATGTAGAGTAAAAAGACCAACTAGTTTTTTAAGTTGTGTTTTCGCGATTGACCTGATATCGATGTTTACGATCAGAGCAAAGTATTTTTGCGCTTCTGGTATTGTGGCTGGTTATGAATGTTTTTGACCGAGAGAATATTAGACCTCAATTTGATAACGCTTTTCTTAACCAAAATAGATAGCATGGTATCAACCAATGAGCTGAGAATTGTAAGGATTTCAAAACCGCATGACTCCTTATGTCAGATTTAAAGAGTATAAATTAATAATAAATATATTTTAACTAAGGATGGGATCTCAAATCCTTCAAATCCCTCAAATTCCCTAGGATATTCGAGATAATTTCAAATTCGAGATTCAAATCCTTAATATATATATATATATACACACACACTACACAAGTGAAATATATTTTAAAGTTTTCATGATTCAAAACCATTTATAATTATTGGATGAACTTAACATCCAAGAATTGGACCAATAATTTAACACTTAAGTGAACGTTTGAATGTTATAATGCATAATTTATAAGAAAGAATGTTCACATTTAGAGTCTGTTCAACATAGCTTTTTACCTGACAGTGTTAAAAAAGTTTAATAATAGAAAAAATAAGTTATATTATTATCTAGGTCTATATAATGTACTCTTACATACATACTTATTGTTTTCTATGTTTGGGAAGATAAGTTTAGCTTGGTAAGTTGTGTAAATATTAGGCATAGTAAAAAAAACACTAATAACATGACTAATAATAAAATTAAATGACATTTTATGCCGGTCTGCAGTACATGTAGCTTTGCATAGATTAAACTAACAGCTGTGATATCTACTCTAATCAATCGCCATGTTTGTTTACAAAAAATGACTCAAAGCAGTTTTCACGCTCCACCTTGGTCAGATCCACTCGGCCAAGAACACTAGATACCAAGATGTAACCAAACAATGAAAGCAAGCCTATTATTAAGCTAATATTTATTTCAAAGTAGCAGTTTAGTAAAGAGAATAAAAAAAATTGAGGTGAATTGTCGCATGGCTAACTTGAGGCTAAGTTATTGCTTATTGAAATAGTACTTACCTGTTAACCAAACTATTTCAAAACAATTATGAAAAAGAAAATAGGAACACACATACCAGGTAAATCCTAAAAAACACAAACACAAATTAAAAAAGTGGGTAGTAAGCAATAACTAAATCTCCACCACTTTTAGTATAGTTACACTTACTTTTTCTTCGCTTTTCTCTCTCTTTTCTCATCTTTTGTGTGCACTAGCTCCGAATTTGAGCTTGGGTGGTTTTTTGGACCAGACAGCAAAGGAGAACTTTCTGATTGGTTGTTTGTTTGTTTCGATTGGCTTTGGGAGACAGCTTTTGAAAGTTGTTTGTCTGTAAACTGTGGACCGGGCAAAATTCTAGACACAAATTCTTTCATTCTTCCCTCTACACCAACACTCGACTTTTCCGAATCTTCAAAAGAACCGTTAACGATTTTCTTTTTAGGAGAGGAATTAACAGCCTGACAGCGTTTGACATCAGATACCGTCCAACCCGTGGTGGAGCTAGCAACGCTGATACCGCTGCTTTCGCTGTGGACAGACGGGCTGTGAAGTGATACGTCCGTGACTTGCCACCCCGATTTTGTGATTTTAAGCGGAGTCACCGGCAAGCAAGTGTTGACTTGTAATGCCTCCACTTCAGGTTTCCTAACCTTGTTTAATGTCTCGCTACCCGACACTATTTCTACAGAACCGCGTTCGACACTCGTGTTGCTCAGCACAGACTGACATGCAACCAAACCGACGTCCTTGTTTGATGCGACTAGTACTTTCCCCCCTTTATTACTATCAAGAACGCGAGGAACAATTTCCTTGGCTTGTCCAATCCTGGGAAATAAAGTCAAGCTACTACTCGCATTGCTCTCCTGGGGACTATGAGAGAAGCAGGGTGAGAGACTGGGCATGTCGAGTCCCCGGACAGGAGGGCTCTCGGCATCGCTGCCGCTAGAGTCGTCCGACTCGTATGGAACGAGGCTGGTGGTGGAGGGCAAATGGTGGTTAACTTTGGTGTTCTTTACGTGCACTCCGAGCCGGGGCTGAAGTTCGAATGCGACTCGGCCCCTGCAACAGGCAAGAGATGCTGCAACTCTCGCCAGATGCGTAGCTCCCTTTTATTCGACCACATCGCAATACAATACCTTAATTACCTCAGCAGCATGCCATGGGAGTGTTTCAGGGGTAAAAATAATTTGGGGTGTGCTTGTGAGCAATAGAAGTTTTTTTTATTCGTGGCCCAGTGAAGTAGGCCAATTTAATACAATGTAATTAATTTTTCAATCCACAGGAAAATGCCAGTGCAGTTATTATGTTTTCCACTCTCATCTCCCTTTGGATTAAACTTTTTACGTCAAGAATTGCCATTACAGTGGTACTTAAGCATACTATATACCCTTTTAAAAAGTTTAAAAACATCTTTCAAATTCCGTTCATGATTCAGAAGACTTTAGGTAGCCCTAAAATACACCCATGGCACACCCCTGGATTCCCTGACTTGTGCTAGAGAGAGAAAAAAAAATCTGAACACTTTCTAAATAAATAATTGACACAACCATGCACTTGTTAAATCCGCTTGTTACTTCAGAACAAGACAAATACAATCAAACAGTATAAAATAAATGGCACAAAATTTAAATAGTATGTAATGTGTTACTGGTGTACTTAAACAAATATTTGTTCGCCTAAAATACTTTTTATCAAAGAATTTTGAAAGAGAATATCTTTTATTATAAAAAAAAAGTATCTGCATGCATTGTGTCAATAAATAGAGGAAGTTAAAATTACCAGTTTTATTATACATACAACATACAGTTTAATTTTAATATGAAAGGCCTTATTTGACACAAAATTGACAATATATACTTTCTTGTATTCATGTGTCAGGTTACCTGTAGCTGCCACTTTTGATAGATATTATAAAATAACAATATGATAAAATATCATCAATGTTCCCCTTAAAAAATATGTTAGTATTTTCTAAAAGGCCTATTCCAAGATTATTGGAAAGTAGTTATGACATTAAAATAAAACTAAAATATGTGATTAACAAATACTTCCCTTTTATTCAAATATAAACTTAACTACACAGAGTAGGTACTTTAGGACATGCTGTGAGATTTTACAAAGGTAAAGGAAGAGAAAATGCTACCAGCACTGTCTAACATTCTAAAAAAAATTTCCACAAGTAAAGTTAACCAAACTATAGAGGACAAAAATAATTAAAATAAAGGTTTCACTTCAATTTTGAAATAAGATCCATTGAGTTACATGTCAAACTACCATTTTATATCACACCAAAAAGTTTTTTTTTAAATTTCTATAGAAATCTTGAGAGGACTCCCTCATTTTCCACTTCTTAATTTTGAAATTTAAGGACCAGACCTTGATTGTTGTTTGAAGTGGTTCTTATCCCGCGTGACAAATATCAATCCTCTACCACACTGATTTTTTGTTATTTTAGTAGAAGTAGAAGTTTTATTTTTGGGAATTTTGAAATTCAAATTTCACCAGAACCCTTTCTAAATAGTAAAAAATGTTACCTTAATTTTGTTATTGAAGTATCCTCCCTACATTTCCAGCAAATTTAATTTTTTTTTGCCTCAACTAAAATTGTGTTTTTCTTTTAACTTAACTCTGCCCCTTATCCTTCCAAACATCCTCCCTCCCTCTCTATTTTCTGTCTTTTATGATTATTTGGAGTGGTCTTTCTTTGTACCTTTTTGTTTGAATTTTATTTTTCTAACACACAGAAAAATAGGTTTTCAAACATTTTTATTTTTATGTCAATAAATATCGCCCTGCTTAGATTGTTTTATGACTATGATTGATTATTATATTTCATATATTGAGTAAAACAACATTTACCTGGATTTATTTTTGAAATTTACAAAATTCCTGACTTATTCCTGTTTTTCCCTGACCACTTCAAATTCCTGGTTAGTTCTCATTTTACTGGTTGGTAGACAGACACCCTACCCTGTTCTTTCTGCCTGTTAAATATACATTTTTTACCACACATAAAAGTGGTTGTTTTTTCTGATTGTATCCACCCATTTTCCAAGGTCCCGATTAAAAATTTTCAGTCCTTATTAATTATTTGAAGTGTTCTTTTTACCAACCTGCCAAATTCCAATTTTCTACAACACAGTGTAGTATTAAATTAATTTTGAAATTTTAAACCCTTCATACACTTTTTCTCCACATCACTCAAATCATTTCAAATGTTAAGATTTATTTGGATATTTGGAGTTGTGTGCCAAGTTTTAATTTTCTACCCCATTTAAAAAGGTATTTTTTTTAAATTATAGGCCCCCATTTCCCAGGGCACCATTTTTAAATTACTCAATCCTAGATTTTTCTGGCTGTACGGGGGCAATTACGTTACTTTCCTGTCAAGCAAAATTTCTAATTTCCTGGCCCAGGAGTTGGGAAAATACAGTGATGAGTGAGCCTGTGAGTGGGTTTTGTTCATGTGACACAAATATAAAATAATTCAATTATATTTTATGATATTTTTTATTTATTAGCTTAGGTCAAAATATGTTAAGGTTTGAGATTTTATATTTTGTAAAATGTATTTAGTACTCAAAATTGAAACATATTATAATTGTTACTAACAGTGCAATGTTTTTCTCCTGATAATGTTCTTTTGAAAACTGTGCTCATATTATATGGGCGGCCTAACATTTTTCACTGGGGCGGAGGGTGGGACGTAAGACTCCTATAGAGGTCTACTTTGTAACATACCGTAACTGTACTGTCCAGCCAAAAATGAAAAACTCAAGGCCAAAAACGAAATAAAAATCAGTTTAAGGGCAGGAACTATCACTCGTACACATCTAATACTAAACTCATGGTCAATCCTTAAAGGGAGAGGGAATATTTCTACTCTTCAGAGTAACTGTACTGGCAATTCAGTTGGTCAATATTTTCTGGGAGAATCTGTGCTTTGTTTCTGATGTTAACAAATTATGGGAGTGCCTGTGCATCGAGACAAGCATTCAGCGGGTCTAATAAAACTCTGCCAGATATGTTACTTTTTACCTCGTGGTATATTTGAAACCTGTTATTTTTCATGTAGAACACCTTCAAAATATTAGGGTCATCTTACATGCGAGGAATTACTATATTCAAACCAACGCATATTCGAAAGTTGATTTGGCGTCAGGAATGTATCATAATATTTTATTCAACTTCACTTCGAATTGAAAAATTAGACTTTGCATACCTCTATTAAATATGTTTATACTTATATTCTATTAACTTTATTTTATATTTCTGGGGTTGACATGTTTATTTGAATTATTATTGCAAAAACCAATTTTCTATATGAGTGCTAAAAATAATCCAAGCCAAATAACAACCTTCAGCTATAATTATCAGTGTCGTATTCTGCTGAAGAAGGGACCAAAAATTACTTTGTATGTTTTCGTGTGTTAGATTTGAGGTTTTGGACCTAGATTTTTATGCTAAATGTGCAGGTTTTACCTATACCTACATCCTACTTTCAAATTTTATTGAGTTCAAGTGTTAGGTACCATTTTCAATATTAATAAAAGTTCTTTAACATGTCAATGTATAAATTATTGTTCCCTAAGTGCTATGATAAATTAAATACTATGTTATAACGGTGAATAAAAATCACTAGAATCGATAAAAAAAATGTGTTGGTTAAAAATGTATTATTGTTTGCAAGCTATTTAAATGTGTGACACATGAAATGAGGATCTAGAAATTCATTAATACAATTACCATTTATATCTTTAAATTGAACCCATGCAAGACTATTAATCATATAAATAAAAATTTATTTTCAAATTTTAGAGCATATAATATATAAATATAAAATTTACAAAATGAATGAATGAGAATATCAGCAAGGAACCAACCTATCTTTGACAGGTGGTAGTTGGCTTGTAGAAGTGTTTGGCTTGTGAACGGTGAATACCGCAGGGCGGTTGGTAGGCTTGGCGACGGTGGGACTAGTGAAGCGGACCGCACTAGGGGTCATCGAGGAGCCACTTCTGTTGTGCACTGGGACAATAGCAGGAGTGAACTTGTGGTCAGGAGGTTTCAGAGGTGGGACAATCTGCCGTATCGAGGGACCATACCTCTGCCCTAAAATTTAAAAATAGCAAAACCTTGGTCAGCAATTATTTAAAAACAATTAAATTAGGGAGAAAGGACAGGAAGGGTGGATATAAAAATATAAAAGGAACGAAAAAAAGACAATCAAAATTACATAGACAAAAGTTTGACTTTTCTTGTTTAACTCGAATTTACTTGAAATTGTTATGTTAATGGAAGGATGATAATGATGATGAAATAATTTGACGTAAGAAAATCCTTTAGAACTCAGTTAATTTTATGAGTTTTTTCTCAAATCTTATGATAAAAACTAGACAACAAAATAAAATTAGCCTAACAAAACTAAAATTTCAAGAAATAATCTTTGAATTCTATTTCTACTCTACACTTCTGTAATAGCTATGAAATTTTTAACCATATAAATTGTTCATTAAAACGGCTATACAAACTTTATGATTGGACTAAGTCTATAATTTTTTGTACATAAATATATATGGGGAAAAGAAAAATGTTTTCCAATAAATGAAACAAGAACAAATCACTTGCAACTAATCAAAACACACGTTAAAAAAAAGGTTGGTGGTTGAGTTTTTCATTTGATTATATCCCACTCTGCAAGTCTATGGTTCATCTTGCCAACCACTAGATAATAAACGGCCAACACAAGTTCTCTGCATGTAGACTGAAACGTATGCATATGTAGTACAAGTTTAAATTCACCTCACCATTGATGTCAACTGAGTTAAGCGAGGTCAGAGAGGATGTGACGGTGGAGCTACCTGGCGTGCTGCATGAAGGTACTACTTTGTGAGGGTTGCGTTCCATCTCATATATTATTATGTATGCATTCGTCTCGAGGGCAGAGTGAAGAGATATTGGACGTACCTGTAACAGACAATTTTCAAGGTATGTAAGCACGACTAAGATGCTTGGGTACATCTGTATCAGATAAGCATAAACTATATATTTAAAACTAAATAAATAAATTACTATGACTGCCAAAATAGCTTGAGAATATAAACTTTTGTTAATCGTTTGATATGACTAAAAACCAAAAAGCTAAACTAGAGTAAATAAAGTCACAAAGTTGTCAAATTTCAACTTAGGGCAGGCTTATGTTCCACTTAAATATTAAAATACCCTTTTTACATTAGTATGTTAGAGCTATGTAGAAGTATTGTAAAATAATAAAGTAAATTATAGGGAAGGAAGCAAACCTGAAAGGAAGGTTAGGTTAGACCTTAATCGAAAACAAACTTATTTATACATTTCTTCACAATTAAAATACATTCTAATCACTTTCACCGCTACATATAATTTAAAGTTTTAAGAAATATTTCTTTTTCATATTAATAAATACATAAAAACACAAAGAAATAAACATAACTGATGAGATCTAAAGAGAGAAAATCTTTGCATTATTATTGAAGCTAAACTGACAAAATGGTTGGCCCTGGCTTCCCATCTTCTTTGAGAAAGGTTTGAGGATTGCTTTCAAACTCCACATCCTGTTTTCTTAGGTTAGATTAAGTTGAAGTGAGTATGTAGTCTCGCCAGTGGCAATGTTAAAAATATTAAAAGGTTTTACTGACCGAGCTGTCGTCGAAATGGTAGTAGTGGTCAGAGCTGGTTAAGGCAACAGCCGTGTAGTGGCCACAGTGCACTGAGGAGCCCATATGGGTGACCATGGCAGAAAGCCTGTACGTAAGGGGCTGTTGCCCCTTGAGCGGAGACTGGGGGTACAGGAATCTTGTCAGATCCAGGCGCTGTGAGAAAGACACGTGCTTGTTGATCTTGCCGCCCATGATGCTGAATCTAAACAAAGGACAACACTTTGTTTCCACTGTGTCTCACTTACTGTCTGCATGTATTATTAAGGTAGAATTTAGAATAAATGCACCCATATTTGTGTAGATTACACAAATAATGAATATTAATGAAAATTGAGTGAAGGAAGTTGTGTTGCACGTTTCACACTCCCCCCTGATGAGTTTAGATAGAATAAAACCTAAGTCGGGTGATTGAGCTCTAACGATCAATTTTATTTAAGGTGCAGCCATTACCTCTTTGTCCAGTGGCAGCAATGTAAAGGTTGAATTGTGTTCCTTTCATTGTAAAAGCCATATTGTGTGTGTTCCCTTTCATATGTTACTATCCACCTTTTCTGTACCTTCTTCCAAATATAACGAAAGTTGAGTGAAGAAAGCCAACCTAGGCAAAGAGGAAAAATTGTGCAAAAAATCCAATGGACAAATGTGAGATCTTATTCGTTTCTTCTGGTGTCCATAGCTAGGTGGATCGTGAAAGTTTGTCCGTCTAAAAAATTGGGTCGCGGTTCTAAAAAGTTTGGGAATCACTGCTCTAATACAAACACATCTATTCGCTAATTTTCTCCAGCCTTTTGAAGCTTCTTCAAGAAACGGAAAGAAGAGAGACCACCATAAAATGTACCTCTTGAACTGAAGACAAAGCACTAAAGGTGGTTTCTCAATGCAGAACTTTTTGGTAGCAGACACCTTCTTATGACACCGCTCACAGCGATAAGCGTCGTCATCTAGACGCTCCCTGCAGAAGTAGCCTGCAAGCGCATCGTCCAACGTACTAGCGCGCCGAATGTCAAGCAGAAGATCCTGAAAGTGTTGGAATGTTGTGGACACAGCGTGGCATTGCAGACACACCACTGGACAGAAAAAGGCAAGATTAAAATTATTGGAGAACGAACAAACTTTTTTCCACACTTTCCATAAGAGTTAGTAATATATTCTACAAATCCATTTTTAAGTTCACATACACACCTTCTGTTCGAATGTATCCTCCAAATATCTGATTTAAAGGCGTGGTCTCCTTACTAAAACTGTCCAACCTGTGAGAGAAAAAAAAGTTTAAAGGCACACTTAGGTCTGTAGCACCTTTGAAAAAAAAATATATTTAATAATATAATATCTAGTGATTCGAGTGTTTATGTAAGAATTTGGTTTTCTATTATTTTAATATATATAAGAGATGTAATAAAAGATTATTTTGGATTCATCCATAGAATGAAAGTAATATAAACTCAAGATTATTCATTGTGGCAAAGGAACTGCAACAAAATTATGCAAAATTTATACCTTGAATAATACAGTAAATGTGCGTACATTATCGAGGTTGCCCGGCACTTGGCATGATGTTTTTCCAGTGACTAATCATGGATGCAACATAAACTGGTTAGCAAACAGTAGCCCCACCCTGTGAGCATTGATATACATTAGTGGTAATACACAAGCGACTGGTTCAGGTTGGTACTTAGGTTTTGCTAGTGTCACTTTTGGGTATTATTTAAATAGCTCCGTGGATGAAAAGCCTAACCTTTTACTTCAAAGGATATGGAAACTGGTCCATCAAGCTATAAGTAAATTCAAACAGTTCATAACCCAAACCTTGGATTAACTTCTATCCTTCCTAAGAGCACAACACTTAGTGATCATTTTTAACATTTTGCATGTCACACTATTATATAAGACAGCTGCTTAGTTTTATTATCTACTTAATTAGTCCAAGTGTTATCATCTACACAGTGCAATCCTAGCTGGAAAAAAAAATGAGCTGTTGACGAGTCAACTATGGGGTCCATCCAAGATTAGTTTACTCTCTGAAACTGAAGAAGTTGCCTGTGATAGTGAAAGCTCGGCTATAATTTTTCTTTGTTTTATGACTTCATCTAATCAATTTCTACTAAAGTATCCAGCCCTCCTATTTTAAACCACGATTTAGATTAGTGCTCTATTCCAAACAACTTTTAGAATTTAAAGTACAAGGGTTCCAGAGGTCTCGGGTTTGATCATATCCTGATCTTGTGTGTAGCTGTGGGTCTGGAACGGGGTCAACTCGGCCTCGTGAGGGTAAATGAAGAGCTAATTGAAAGAAAATGTAGTGGCTGCAGTTTAGGAAACTGAGATTAACGGCTGAAGGGTTTGCCATGCTTCCCACATGACACCCTCCAATCGCAGATGTTAGCACTATCTTTGCCAACATGCAGCAGCAAGGGGTCTCTCAGTTGGTCTGTAAGGCTCAATTGTGGGCTGACGCCAAAAAGTTATCTCTAAAATAGTTTAAAATAGTACTAGAATATGCAGGATTCAAGAATAGAGTATTTGGATTTCTAATGAGTCAAGCTTAAAATTGATACTCAAAATTACATAATTTTGGGCTCCAAATTTAGAGCTTCTTAAAAAAAGGCTTTTCTTTGCCCATTGCATTGGATCACATGATGAATGGACTCATTGGTTGTTTTTTATTAATTTTAGTAATAATATATTTTTCATATAAAAGTCCAGTTATACTTAATTTCAGCCCCCATACAGTAACGATACGCAAAATGCATAAAATAGTAAATCAGACTCTAAAACTTGTGAACTGTATGTAATGATTTTAAATAATTCAAAAACTATGTATTGCTTATAATTACACACTTGTTAAAATTGTGAGGTAAAAATGTTGTCAAATGACCTTCAAAAAACTTAAGCTTGACCCCTATCGAATAACTTAAAAAATAAGAGTGAACATGAGAAATCTGCAAAACTTCTTGAACGTGTAGGGAGGTGGTTGCCAAGCAAAAGGAATGTAAAGTCTCAGTTGCTTTGTGGTCACATGACCCACTGTTTACTGTGGCACAAGTTCTACACCTGATGCTCAATACAAAGTAGGACAGCAGCAGGCTCTAGCTCGTGCACATGAATTCAAACACTAGATAATAATACTTTGCACCGCATCTTAATACCCACTTGGGTTATACACTTAAGTACTAATTACAATAATGGGTTAGGAATTGGGAAGGTTGAATCTAGAGGAATTGAACCCACATTTGTGTGGAGGAAGAGTGAAAAACCATTTAGGAAAAACCACCCCCAATTCACCCGAGCGAGATTTAAACCTCGATCTCCCCGTGCTCGGTAGTCTAGATCAACACGAAACTAGCGTGTTAGCTAACTAAGCCACCGAGGCAGGTCAATGCAAACATTTTACAAATCTTCTTATTCTGTGAATCTGTCCTGAGACAGGTATCAGCAGGACATCTTTCATTTTACTCCGTCCTGAGCGTTTTCTTTCATCCTTTTGTAACTTATAGCTTTCTTGATATCTGTTAGCATTCCAGACCTTCTTCTTCCTCTTTTCCACTAGCTCTTTCCCTCCATGATCCTCTCCGTCAATCAATCCCTACATAGTGTGTGTGCCTCAATCAAGATTTTTTTCTCTTAATTATCATCCTTATCAGGCTCTTTTCCTCTACTACCCTCCTCAACACTTCTTCAGTCCTTACCCTATCCATTCGTTTCACCTTCTTGACTCTTCTCCACAGCCACATTTCAAAATCCTCCAAATACCGTTGTTCCTTCTTTCTGATTTTCCAAGTCTCAGATCCGTTCGTCACCACACTCCACGCGAGCTCTTAGCTCAATATGGATCCTCCCCTGTCAGTAATCCCCTCACCCTTCTGTATGCTTCCTTCCCCATGTCTATCCTGCCATTTTGTATCTATTTTACCCACGTATCTCAAATTCAAATCAGGTTATTTGAAAAAATTACAGACATAAGAGGAAAAATATATCATTGAGTCTTACTACCCATAAAGATAATTAATAATAATAATATTTAGCACCGCATCTTACTACACATTCAGGTTATACGCTCATAAAGATAATTAATAATAATAATATTTAGCACCGCATCTTACTACCCGTTCAGGTTATACGCTCATAAAGATAATTACGCTAATTTGTTAGGGATGATAAAGGTTAAATTTAGAGGAAGTGTACCTAAACTTGTGTAGTAGGCCATTTAGTAAAAAAAAAAAAACTTTCAGTACACGTGACCAAGATTCAACCCTTAAACTCATCTTCACTGGCAGTATAATCTTTTGGCGAGACCTTTGTCTTAGAAAGGTTGTCTACAAAACTTTTATTACTAAAATTCACTGACTTTTCCAAGTTTCCCACACAACATTTAAAAAAAAATATTCCAGACCTAGCCTTTTTAGTTTTTCTTGGTGGATGGGATTTTTTTTGTTTATTTTATTGACCACTATTTTCAAATATCATAAGCTACCAAACATCAACATCCGTGTTCATTATCTAGTATTTAATTAGGTATTTTTTGTGTCCCTGTACAACAAATGTTAAGAGCAACATGCCAAGTCAATGCATTTTGTTAACATCGACAAAGAAAATATTTCACTTTTGTTCTAAATTTTAGGTGAAGAATTAGTCAATTATTTAAATTCCCAGACACTTCCTTAATTTTGATTTGATTACCTGGAATTTGCCTGACTTTTCCAAGTTTTCCCTACCTGTAGCCACCATGTTAGACCATTAGGTTACTTAAGTGGATAACTATTTGTTGACATTTTTTGTTATAATGCATTCATTAAAACCTTCAAATATTCAGTTTGTGTGGTAAATGAATTGTTTAGGGCTTGGTTGTTAAGTCTGTCACATAATTATGTTAGGGTAAGTAAACAGTATGTAGTCTAAGATCTTTAAATCAAATTCCAATTCCAAATTTGAGAGAATAATTGTTTATTTCAAATCCAATATTTTCTCAAATGTTTTTTAAGAACTTGAGGGATTTGAAGATCTCATGCCTTATACCTTTACTATCCAAGATGAACTCACCCCTTTGCCTTGAAGCGGGTGAGGTAAGCTTTCTCCATACTCTCGAGGAGATAACGCAAGAACTCGTGAGCGTCTTCTTGCTGGCCGTGCATCAGATGCTTGCAGATTACTGTCAAGAGAAAACAATAAACCACCTCACAACATCTAATGCACATGGTTCTGGCAAAAAGAATTGTGGAGTCGGAGAAATTTTGGGTGGAGTCAGAGTCGGTAAAAATGTACTAACTCTCGTTTCAAAATATAAACTTATAATATTATTACAATAAATGGCAATTATATAATTTTAATTTTGTACTTCTTAAGCAAGAAACTGTGCAAAAAACAACAACTCCTTACTTCATCCATCCTCGCTAACTTTCTTCACACTTCCCTTTTACTCCCTACACTTCAACAACTTCAATACCTTGAGTCATGCATGCTCTTTAATTCTTATAACTCTCAATCTTTCTTTTTTTTCACAAATTCGTCTACAACATTTAGCCATGTCTTACATGGCCTTTTGATTCACACACTACCTTCATATACTTGCTTCGCCACTCAACCCACACTCATCCTCTCAACATACCCAAACCAACATCAAACATTTCTTTCACAGTGACCTGTTGAATTCCCTTTCAAACTACACTCCTTCAGCAACCATTCATTACCAACTCTGTCCATACGAGTTTTTCCACATAGGCTACCTATTTTAGATATCTCATTCCAACCACAATGGCCTTGCTCTTGTGTTTCTCCTGACAAACCCACGCTTTACATTCATAAAACAATGTTGGCTTTTATACACTGACATCTTTGCCTCTTTCCATATTTCATTCTTCGCACACACACCCAGCTACTTTCCGAATTGCATTCACATGTCTGCCGACTTCATCCTTCACCTCTCATTTTTAAAGAACATTCTGCTCAGATAAACCAAATCATTAACTTGTTCTAGTTCTGTTTTCCAAGTTTATTTTGACATTCCATTCATGCTCTTGTAAAGTTAATTTTTCACCCAGCAATCTTTCATCCTGCAACTTTTCCACTTTCATTCTTACTTGCTTAATACCTCTTGCATTGCTTCCTCACAAAATTCCTACCTAATTTAACTAGCGAGATCACTAGGAAGTGATCCGTTCCCCATTCAGCTCCATGCACAGCCCTAGTATTCTTTACTAAACCTCTAAGTTGCTCATCATAAGCCACAAAATCAATCATTGTTCTCGCATCACCCCTTTGCCAAGTATACAAGTGAAGGTCTTTGTGCTTAAACACTGTGACAAACACAAATAAACCTTCTTCTAAACAAAGACACAATAACTCATTTCCATTCTCATTTACACTGTCATCACCATACCTTTCTAGTTCCTAACACACTCTGAATTCTCTCTTTGGAAACCCTAACAAGCTAGTTCTTTCAACCGGTTCACGTGCATTCACGACTTCATTGTGTTCATTCTATAAGTCAACTCTCACATTATTGTCTTCACCCTCCACCGGAGAATAACCAGCAACCAATAGTTCTATGAATGCCTATTTTCATACATACCCATAGAAGTATAAATGCCAACTCATACCTTCTAACAGCTTAATGTTTGGGCTTGGGATTAAACTTACTCCCTGATTTCCCCTAACAATTCATCCACACCTGACCATAGTGCCATGTTACCATCACTTATCAAAACATCTTTCCCTTTTCGCTTGGTTTCACTCACTCAGACAAAATATCAATTTTTCTTCCAATCATTTTACCTGACCACACACTCCTATCACATTCCACGTTCCAATAGTCTATGTTCTCACCAGATTGTCAACAGATGGGCCCTTCAGTTTTAACCTCAGCTGCCCATCATAATTTTGGTCATAAAGTTAAAGTTATATATTTAACATTGTTAAAATATTATGTTTTTATTTAGAAACCGGAGTCGGTACATTTTTACCGAACCAGAGTCCACCCAAAAGTGCTTCAGAATCAGACTCCACGACCCTGTTTTTATCAACCCTTTACAATCTTATATAAGAAACTAGACTTACGTTTTAGTTTGCTGTAGATGGACACAGGCTTCATGGCCCCGCCAGACTTGGAATGAGATGCTTTAAGGGTCTTATGCATGGCACAAATCGTGCATTCACCTTGGATAGAGCCAGCTAAACAATAGAACAACAGGGTGGCTACAAACAACTTTTATTATAGAATTCCCTGACTTTTCCAGACAGCTTTAAAATAAAAATTCCAGAACTTATATGTTTTTTATTTTTCTTGGAGGATGATTTTTTTTTTTAATTATTACAATAATCACATATTTCTAAAAAGCCTACACTAAACATCAAAATCATTTTTAAGTGCTTTTTTTCTTCTATTATTTTATGTGTTAGGTATTATTTGTGTTCCTGTGTAAATGAGTTATAAAACAAACCTTGTACAACCATCTCTTGTTGAGACTGCCATATTCAGGCAATGCATTTGGTTAACAATGGAAAACAAAAGTCTCACAATTTTGTTTAAATATTTAGGAAACAGAATTAGGCGGTTATTTTAATTCTTTAAATTTAACTTATTTCTGATTAAATTCCCAGACTTTTCCAGATTTTCTTTGTTTGTATCCACCATCAATATACAAAGTCAGAAGTGTGTGTGTGAAATACTACAAGTTCTCAATTTACTTGGGTTTCGCTTAAATGCATGCATAAAGACAAAGAGTCATTTTGTCCATTGAAAACTCACCTGAAAAAGAACACTTTGCCAGATGATCTGCATCGCTTTCCAACCAATTGACTAAGGCAGGTACATGAAACAACGCCTGAAAAACACACCACACCTTCTATCAGGAGTACCACATTTATTTAGGTGGGAATGTAGGAGACATTAGAAAAGGTCAGTGTTTTTTGCAATTTTGATACCAAAACTTTTTTTGGATAAAATTAATCTAATATTTCTCCAGTACAAACATAAAATTTAATTTTCTTCTCATGATGATATCAACAGTTGTTGAATATCTGTCAAGAGTGTGCTTGAATTTAATGGCAACTATTTCTATTAATTTAAAAAGTTTGTCATCTAATGCCACTAAGCTCATAACAGGTAGCCTATTCAACAATTGTTGATATTACCATGTGAAGAAAATTAAACTATGTGTTTCTATTGGAGCAATATTTTATTTGTTTTGTCCAAAAAAATGTTTTGCTATAAACACTGGAAAAACACTGAACTTAGCTGGTGTCACCTATATCCTCACCTTAGATCAAGGCGCCCACCCCTCCCCCTCTCTACCATGTTAAACATTAGCACAATGTATGCCCAAAAAAACTACCAGAAAGCCTACTACATTAAATGTTTGAAAACAAGGTGAAGTAGGTGAATTTAAAGAATCAGCATTTGCCAGGAGAGGATGTAAATCACGCGGGTGAGGGGATCTCCAGTGCATCAGAACCGACAACCATTCCAGTCCAGTCTGCCCCCACCCTGACAAAATTAATATTGCAAATAACCCCCTAAAAAAACTATTCTGAAATGAGTACAAATGTAAAGATGTAGTGTACCCACCTGTAACGTTGAATTCAGGTAACAAGTATTGCCCATGTTGATCATGCCAGCGCCCACAGGGTAAGTGCCTCGCCAACCCAATTGAACGCGCTCAGCGGGGAAAAGTGTAACTTTGGGGGTCGGCAAAACATTGTCAGTATTGGGCTTCATGTTAGAGAAGGGCTTGGCGTGGTTGTTTGACACGTTTGTCGCACTTCCATTCTCCTTCACGGACCCTTCACTTTTGAGCACAATGTATTTGTTCTTGAGGTTATGCAACACTGTGGATTGGAAGCTATCTGAAAGTTCATAGCCGATCTGACTCAAAAGCACTCGCGTCGATGAGGCTACCAGCTTATTGTCAAGGTCATTGTGGCCATTAGAGGATGCAAGAGACAAGCGCAACGCTGTGCTCACTGGATCGCCACCGGAGGCTGGCATACTATTTCCTCTCTTTCTTGGCTGAAAAGTAAAATTTCATTTTAATAAATGGCCTCAAGAACATCCAATGGCCAATGAAATGTATCCAAGAGTATTGTACTGTTAGGCTAACTGTTTTTTTCAGGTCTTTTACATTCATAATTTTAAATATATATATATCTAGCCCTGTGTCTTACTACTCATCCGGGTTGTATGCTTATTTGCAATAATGGTTTTAAGGATGAGGAAATGAGGAAGGTTAGTTTTAGAAAGTGTACCCACATTTGCATAGAGAGTGGAAAACCATTTTAAGAAAACCACCCTCAATAAGCCCGGTCAAGGTTTGAAACTCAATCTCTCCACCATCGACAATCTAGTCTAGTGTGGGAGCTTAGCCCTGGCCCATGCTACCACTAAAGTGGGTTATTGTGGATATTCAGCTAGGCCTAAATATTTAAGGTAGTTTAAGAGGTAAGTTTAAATTACTTTTCTAAGATAAGTTCTTCCTATAGTTAGCATCATCATAGAAAAAAAAAATCAATTACAATAAACTAACAGGTTGTATAGCAAGCTCATTAAAAAGTGAAACTTTACTACTGCAGAAACTGGAATGATCATGTTTGGGTTTGAATCTCAGTCGGATGTACTAAGGGTGGTTTTCCCTTAATAGTTTTACACTCTTCCTCCACGCAAATGCGGGTTCACTTCCTCTAATTCAACCTTCCCAATTCCTAATCCAATAGCGCAGTTAGTACTTAAAGCGTATAACCCGAACGGGTAGTAAGATGCGGTGCTAAATATTATTATCTTCAGGAATCAAACTACATTATCTTTACTAGGCCGAGAAATAAGGAAAGGCCAAGTATAAATTCTACACAGATAAGTTTAGGTGATCAAATGCCGACACAATTAAGGGAAGCTAAATATCTTGGGCTGATCATTGAGAGTACACATTCTTGGCAACCACATATAGAACACGTCACTAAAAAGAGTAGAACTCCAGTTGGGGTACTAAAGAAACTTTCATATAAATTTACTCAACACATACTAAAACCTATATATATTTTGCTTTGATTAACTCACAACAGTCCTACTTAAATGTGGTCTGGGGGAATACTTTCAAAAGTCATTTGATACCAATGATAAGGTTGCAAAATGCAACAATAAGAAACTTATTTTGTCTACCCTCAACTAAGAATGATGAAGACAAAATTAAAGGCTTAGGTATATTAAAATTAAAGAAATCATTTTTTTTAAATACTGTGGTAATGGTATATAAACTTACAAACAATAACAATGTAATTTAAAATTCGTAGGAAGAAAAAGGGGGGAGCTACCAAACAAGTCAAAATAATTTTTTTTCCAGCATCGAGTTAACACAACCACATATGGTCTTTTTTTTTAAATAAAGAAGCAGGGTTTAAAAAGCTTTAGTAAAATACCAAATGAAATAAAAAATGAAAACCTAAGGTTTAAAAGAGAAGTTAAGAAATATATTTTGAAAAATAATAGAGACTAAATCTTAGGCCTATACAGGGGAACTAAGTTAATATGTATGAGCCACAGGGATTTTTTTTGTGTGTGTGTAGAATTGTGTTGATTCGAACTATTTTTGCTGTTATCAGTTTACCAAATTAGGATGTATGCTTGAATATATGTAGACCCTACACATGTGGGCCATACTAATGTATTCTTTTCTCTTTTTGTAATATAATATATTATTGTTATAGGTAGTTAAAGCCTGCTTCTAATTTATTTTTAAGTTATGACCGTATGAAGATACCTAATACATCTTTGTAAACTTTTTTCACTATCCTAAATGTTTAAAACTAATTGGTTTCGATTCACGCCAGTACTAGGATGTTTATATGTGTACAAGCCACTTGACTCTTTTTATAAACCCAATAAAGAATCAATTACCATGAGAGTTTATAAAAGTTGGCTCCACTAGAGGTACCCACACAAAATGTATTGTGTGATAGGCAAAACATTAGATAGAACCACTAAACATAAAATATTTTTGCTCATAGACACATTATAAGTATTTGTCTTCTTCACAGAGAAGGTTAAGCAGTTTAACCAGTAATTGAATAATATTCCAGGGCATTCATTTTGCAATGTATAAACACAACAACTATTTTAATGTATAAAAAAAATCATTAATGGTATTTAAAGGTGCATCAAAATTAATTATTGCATATTTACAAGACATATAAACATACACACATACCTAATCATGTTATTCCCTTAAGGGGTAAGCAAGAAACTGTGCATATAGCTAAACAAAAACTCCATACTTCATTCATTTTCATTAACTTTCTGCACACTTCCCTATTTTTGTATACTCCCTTCACTTGAACAACCATATTTATGAGTCATACATTCTCATTTATTCTTATAGCTCTTAATGTTTGTTTTGTGATATTTAAATCCTCATTAAGTAGTGAAGTGAGCTGTTTAAAAACACATATTAATCAGAAGGGCATCATATTTCTTTATAAAATCACAGACTAGGCCAGCAAAATTTTACCGATGGCAAACAAGGCATAGGCTAAACTCGCGATGGCCTAATTAATAAGACGTCATACACAAAACAAAAATAGAGCCAATATGGTGATTTTTAACAAGAATTACTTGGTACATACTAGAAGACTATAACTCTGAATGGATAAAACTATACTTTCATAATAACTACTTATTTAACTGTTCAAAATCATGATTAGTTAAGCTCATAGCATGCAGTCTTTGAAAATATACTAGCTCGAGAACAAAAAACCTTAGAAGAATTTAAAATCATCATACGAATAAATCCTTGAAAAGAAAGTCTTGTCACATAAATTCAGGTGCAAATACATATTAGTTACACAGAAACTAATTAAAACGAAACAATTTTTCAATAAAAACATATAATTACCGGAACGTAATAGACATGCGGTCAGGTATATCCGGAAAAACATATATACCAAATAGGAAATTTTGTTAATGACATTTCTTATTAGAAGGTGAAAGGATTTAAAATAAATAATGCTCTTATAAATACAATAAAAATATATGTATATTGATCACAATATTTTTCAAATTAAAATGCTAGTTTTACATGAGTAATTAAACTTTCTATATAATTTTAGTAATGTTATTTAACGAATCACCGCGTACTTATATTCTGTTTTATTGAACATGAGATTCGGGTCAGGAGGATTATCACAATATTAACCTATGTTGTGCGCATGATCAATTGGTTAGATCAAACACCTATGCTTTTCCTTTCTAACCGTGAAAATATATATTTTTGTATCTAAAGGGCTTCTTAAAAGTGAAAGATATAATATTATAATAGCATATATTTTTTTAATTATAAAACGCCAAACTAACTAATAAAAAAGCTTTCGTTCTTAGATTAATTCATTTATGATTGTTCTACTATTCATTCCTTTATTATAAACTAACAAATCCAACGCATGCGCGTTTATAAAGCTCTTACTGGCTCTTTGACTAACGAACTGGTACTCAGGAATATAAGAAAATGCCAAGGACTAAGGTAACTGGGTCTCGACACTCAATAGTTTAGATTATCCGATTTTAATGCCTCTAATACTTGAATCGTCAAAGACTAGTACTAATTCTTTAGTAATAAGAATTAAATACTATCCAGTCGTGCAGTGTTGAACCACCAAGCTCATAAATCCTATAGTCCTAACTCCTAGGATTGTGTCTTTCTCCAAGTAGGCTTTTATTTTTAGCCAATTATGTTTAAAATATGTAACATAAAATAAATTGATTTAATTTAGGATCGCCATTGGAGGATATATTTCTCTTGACTTCTGGAAACGTTTGATTGTTACTTTACTAGTTAAACGAGGTATGTATCAATATTTCAAGGCACTTACAGATGAAGTCTCCCAAAAAGGAATATTTACTTTTGTGACATTTTTATACCCAGCCTGCGATATAAATTTGCCCATCTTCTTATATGGGTGTGTTAAATGAAATTGAACTTTATGATAGGTTTACTTTGTAGTTTTGTAGTTTTGTAGTTTTGACTATTACCTAGAAGATTTCCACTGTCTTCAAGCTTGTGTTTTCAAGTGATGGCTTGACTCGTCTCTGACGAAGAACTTTGCATACAACTTATTCTTCATTTGTTGAATTGGTTATGACAAATTTTCATTACTCTATACAGTAGCCTACCTGGATTTTTCCTCATCACAAACTTTCTTAGGCGGTAAAGAGTATTCAGTGGTGATCGATGATAATTTAAACCATCTCTATCTCGAATATGTGAAAACAAATTTTCAAGACTATCTTGATTGAGTTGGTGTGTTGGGATATACATCATGCCATTCAAATTCTCTACACCCTTTTAAAGAGATATGACCGAATTAATTGTCAACGTTATTCCCTTCTAAAATTGTTGCAAGATCATTTTGCCAACACATCTAATTTCCTCTATTGTTTTATACATTTTAACAAATCATACATTTATTTTATCTTCGTAAAGACCAAACGCAAATTTTAAATACAAACTGTGAATCCAATGTTATTTCCAACTGTTTCCATAAGCCTACATTGTTTTGTAACAGTGGTGGCTCGTGAGTAAACCTTAAGGGAGGGCGTTCTTAAAAAAAACTGTTAAATTAGGTAAACAACAGATTACCTTATACCAACCCAATACCTTCCTATATCTAGCTGGAAAACTACACTATAAAAAGTATAAAGTTGGTAAAAGTAAATAAAAGCTATGTATAAAAGTTATAACAACTCGCTTGGTTTGAAGTCAAAGATTTTTTTCGTGAAATCCACACACACACACACACACACACACACACACACATACACACACACAGACACACACCAGTAAACAAAAAATATATAAATAGGTTCTTAGAACTATCTTGAACACTATACACACAATACACTTTAATAATTAGTGTATCAGTAAGTTTATCGTTTGAAATAAAAATCTAATCTTTGGTTTTTGTCTGGTTTCCCACGACTCATTTACTGTTCTATGGACAACATGGCCAAAGCATTTAATCTGTCTTCACTCATGGTGTTTCTTAAGTAGGATTTGATTACTGGCCTCTCATTTGTTTTAATTTTAAACTACTTCTACTGATAAAGAACACCAAAATTCAGCTTTTTAATATAGGAAACTTTTCTTATTCACTAAATTAAACGTAAACACGTGCGAAAACGCATCACACTTACACTTTAAAGAAATCAACGACTTTCCACCACTAGCCACCCGACTGCAGCTGATACTGATAGCAGAGCCGCCCCCTCCCCTCTCCAACCCTTCCGACTTTCTTAAAGGAGGGCGATATACTACTATGTAACATTTTTAAGTTTTTTTAATCATAGTTTTGGATTGCCTTTTTAAATTATACATCTATATAACTTATAACCATAGACAATAATGTTTCCTACCATTTCAGCAATATAAATGTTAATCTACAAAAAAAAAATGAGCTAAAGAAATTACAGGTTAACAGGTAGGGTCAACTGAATTTAGTAAAAAACAACTAATAATCTTAAATAATTTTAATATGGAATATGTTATGTATTTCAAAATGTATGCTACTAAGCAATATACATTAAGTTATAACAATACGTATTCATTTAATTGACTTATTATAAAAATGATAAAATTTACAAATGTTAATATTTATGAATTTAATTCACTTCACGACTTGTCAGTTCGCTGTGTCTTCCTATTTTGGGAAAACATTCTTCCGTGCCTTTCGTTGGGCAAAGACATTGATAATGTCGTTGAAATCCATATCCTGCAGCATCTTTCTCGTTCAGCAGTGCTATGTTCGATAACCTGTCCTCGCCCATTGTTGATTTGCCTTTTAATGTGTCTTTCTTCGTCAGGATATTTGTGCTTTGAAGCTTTAAAGTTACGTCAAAGTTTTGTTCAACACCTTGAACTGCTAAGTTATCTCGTAATTCATCATTAATTTCCCACCACAAGCGGACTAAGTCCTTACAAGGTGCAAAAATACGCCCCTAGTGATTGGCAGCTGCATTTTCTGGTCCTACTCCTATTGCAAACGTACATTTTACGTCATCATTGGGATATAAAGCTAGAGGTATGTTAGTGTCACTGTTACATTAATTAACACCAGTTGATGTTGACGATATCTGCTCTGGAAGCATTTCTTATATTAATGAAGGAACAACTAAGACAATAAAACCAGAGGAAGTTGAAGTATGATTCACAATAACATCGTTGTGGGGGAACGAGCCGGGGACGATACATTTTCATATGGTAAATTAAATATTAAAATATGAAATACAATTAATACAATTGAAAATAAAAATTGATGTCATGCCATGCCGCCCCCTGAATAGTGCCGTTCTAGGCCTAGGTGGCCTAATGGGAAATCCGGCCCTGCCCCTGCTTTATACAATATAAGAGACACACGTTATTACAAAATAACCAGCTGCACTAGGGTATAATATTATTGAAGTCAATATTTCTAACGTCATTTTACAATCAAAATATACAATACTGGGTTGTTTCCAGTTTTAAAACAAAGCATAATAAAGGATAATGCGGTTTCTCAAAATTGTCTGTGAGGATAAACAAACACATGAAAAGGGTATTCTTCAATAACGATGAAGCCAAAATTAGAAATATTTAAGATTAGAATATGACCAAAACTTTGAACAAGTTATTGTAAAGTGAAGTTAGAAATTTTTCTTAAAATAAAATAAAAAAAATTTCTAACGTCATTTTACAATCAAAATATACAATACTGGGTTGTTTCCAGTTTTAAAACAAACCTCTGACTATTATCACTTGTATGTGTGCATATGTGCCCATAACTTGTTCAAAGTTTTGGTCATATTCTAATCTTAAATATTTCTAATTTTGGCTTCATCGTATTGAAGAATACCCTTTTCATGTGTTTGTTTATCCTCACAGACAATTTTGAGAAACCGCATTATCCTTTATTATGCTTTGTCAGCTCACAAGATTAGACGCCCTTTTTTTGTAGAGTTGATAAGCCTGATAGTGGATAGATATGTTTATTTCTTTGATACACATATGTCCGTTTTCCTTAATATATCAATGTAAGATATAATTAAATTTCTTCACTTTTTCAATTAACTTTCTCTCTTTTGCCAAGCAATATATCTACCTGGCTACTTGTAAAAATCGTCAGTAATTTCTCTTGTATCAATGACTTTAATTCCCATCCATCCTACAAAAATGAGACCATCTTCGCACTTATTCTTCTTTTTTAAAGTAATTTCCGGATCTTTTAGACAAATATTGTCGTCTGTATAGCCCTTAAGGATAACAAGAAACACATTCGAACAGGTCGATATTCTAAGACTATCGAATTTTTCGATATTTTTCATTCGCTAGTGCCCATCAATTGACACAAATAATGACTATAGAGAGAGTTGGGATCTGTGCGTCAGTATCTAACTATCTATGGATTAGTGCAAAAGATGGAGGATTTGAGCTTACACGTAGGACCGGTATTAGAGGAAACATTTTATATACTTTCAAAGAAAAATACAGTTTTTAGAGTGAAGTTAACTGAAAAAGGACTTAGTTTACAAAAAGAAACTAATGGCAGTACAAAAACAGAAATTATTCGTATAAATGATATTGTTGGTTGTCGTTGTATGAGAAGTAAACGAAGATCAGCTGCATCGTGTGCATGTCATCCCAGTGCTATTAGAAGAAACAATCTTAGACCTGTCGAAGAAAATTCAGGAGAGCAAGATGAAAAAGATATTAGTGCTTATTTGTATATATATGCTTATGTCCTTAAAAAGTACAAAGTTAAATCCGGGAAAAAACGAGATCGTATGACAATAACATTAAGATTCAGGTCGTTTGACAAGTACGAAGATAATATGAGAGAAGCTCAAAAATGGAGGTTAGCTGTCAAATGTCTTGTCAAAAACAGACCTGTTCCTAGGGAAGTGTTCGTTGATGGAGATACACGATCGTCATTTTTTGAGGGTAAGTAATATACTAAGATGCTTAGTTTTTCCTAACTGTGACTAGAATGACTGAATATAATTCTCAGAATATTAATTCGTGCATATATAATTTAATTTTCTACATCTTTATTAACAAATGATTCGATTGTGTTAACCTCAGCCTTTAAATAGCCTTTAAATTAAAAGGCTCTGGTTTGATTCAAACAGGTGTCAAATTGTTCTATTTTGGTAGGTTTTTATGTTGTAAGTATTGTTCTTCCAAAGAAGGAAGTAACTTACCTAAGTATTTGAATTATTTTAAGATTTGGGAGCTGCAGGTAGCCTACATTATTTTAAGGGTTAGGATACAGAAATATCTGAACTTTTTTTTTAGATTAAAAAAATGTAAACAACATATAAAATAAAATTGCATGTATTCAACAACAAATTACCTCATTGATATAATGTTTCTATTTTGGGTTAAAGTTCATCACAGACAATATATAGACAAACCATATTGAAACTTCTTCTAACTGTTAGTAATATCCTAGTTTAATCTAAGTTATTAAGTGCTTCATTTTCCTTTATGTTGCCCACACTGTCTTAGGCAATTTCTCTGTATCACAAAGTCTCCTACCTCCATTGATGAACATGCACACTAAATATTAAGCTCATCTATTCTGGTTTGTCAATGAATGGGAGGTTGAGGTTCATTTCCAATTAGGAGTAAGTATTGAGGGTGATTTTATCCTCCTATCTTAATTAGCTTTAAGGTACTTAATGCAACTAGACTATACCCTAGCTATGGTAGGATAGGTGGTGACAGGAAAATTTACCAAATATCCAGTTGCTAATTCATATGATCTTCCAGACTATATGTTGAGTTGCCACTTTTGGCAGTCAGCAACAAACAATGGTCTTTAATAGTTTTCTTTTTCTTTTAAACAATTTTACATTAAATTGAAACACGAACTTATGAAAATAACCATTTGGCTGTTTGCTTTTCTGGAAGCTGTTTCTGTGGTTCACTTAAAAAAATAAGAGTTCCTAAAATGCCCCCTTCTCCTCAAATCAAGTCGGAGAAACAGTGGAAACAAGGGCGGTTGATGACGACATGCAAACAGTCTTCAGTTGTGTTCTTGCGCTGTTTACGAAATTAAAAACTTTTTGGACTAGACTGCCAAAGAAGGGAAGATTGGGGTTTGATTCAGGTCTGGTGAAACGAGGGTGGTTTTTCCTAAATGGTTTTCCACTTTTCTACACAAATGTGGGTGCACTTCCTTTCAATCAGGCCTTCCTAATTCCTAAACCATTAATGTAATTAGTACAAAGGCGTATAACCTGAATGGGTAGTAAGGCGCTAATAATAAATGATAAATAAATAATATTTTTATTTGGTTTAAAACAATTTGAGTGGTTCTATTTGAAGCCTTGGTATCTCAAAATGCAGTTTAAGTTTTAACAAAATCGAATAAACTGTGTGTAGAGTAATACAGTGTCTTTAAGAATTTGGATACTGACATCACTACCCTGTGAATAAATGATCACATTAGGGAGGTTTTCCTCATTTAACTTAACACTGCTTTAGTGACTGTATTGTCTAAGACGTTACTCTCACTTGTAGACTAAACTGCTGATGATGGGGAGATTATGGTTGGAATCTTGGTTGGGTGTATTAAGGGTAGTTTTTCACTCTCCATCCATGCAAATAAGAGTACACTTCCTTTAAATATAACCATCATCCATAAAAACCATTAGCGTTAGTTTGTACATAAGAGTGTAACCCATAATGGGTTGTAAGATGCAATGCTAAAAAAACACTTGGAATGAGTAAACCTACCCTGTTGAGTCTTAAACAAATTATTGATCCCTTTTAGTTCAACTGGAATGTGTGTATTAAAAAAAGTTGGTTCACACTAACTTATGGTCATTTCTCTTCCTTTCAAAAGTTGGTCTAAAAATGGTTTCTTATTAATTTGGACTAGACCTACAAAATTACCAAGCCATATGCATACAAATTTAAAAAAATAATTAATTTGAATAAAAAAAACCTCTAATAGGTAGTAAACCTACTCTGGTGCTTATATGGTCTAAGGCAGGTGTGTCAAACTAATTTGACCATAAGGGAGGGCCACATTGAAGTTTGAAAATAATTTCAGAAAGTTCAATATTGTCACCATCTTAAACGGAAAAAAAATCCTCAATTCTAAAATTATAACTATAAGAAAAATAAAATGCTAAGAACTATCCTATTTTTTTTTTACCAACAATTTGAAACTTTATATTTGCATCAAGTGTATGAGTGGCTTTAAATCTTTTGTGGTAGTCACATTCAAAATAGATGAAAAATACCTATCGGGAAATGTGATCACTCGGGTGCTTGTTTTTTCATGAGTGAAAACACTTGTATGCTGACAAATATTACAAATACTTAGTGCACAAATCTAATCATTTTTGGTAATCAATCTTTGGAGAGTAGCGAGTAAATTCTGGTACACCAACTTCACTTGATAGATATCACCAAATAATGACCAATTTTCTAAGTGTCTCAGTCTCAAATGTTGTATCCCTACAACGTTTATAAACAGTTGAATTGGGCCACAATTTTTGATGGTTTATCAAATGGTCTGCGGGCCGCATAGAATCATGAATCACATACAGCCTGGTCTAAGGCATTACTCATGTGTTAGACTAAACTGCCGAAGATGGGCAGACCAGAGTTTGAAACCCAGTAGGGTGAACTAAGGTAGGATGACGCTAGTTCTCCCTACATAAGTCTCACACACAAAAAAAAGTTTTGTGACTTTTATGATGAGTCAAGTTGTAACAATGGTTGATTGGGTCTGTTAATAATACTTCCTTTTATCCTTACTTCATTAATAATAATTAATTAAACTGATAAGGAATGTAAATACAAATATTGTAATATTATTTCCACCATTGTGGCAACATGAGTTTCCAATTTTCAAATAAAGGGCTCCCTATGAAAATCAGTCTTTTCTTTCCCCACAACAGTATCGTGGATTTCCCATCCTCTCTCTACTCCAATACTTTTTCTATCTCACGGTGTCCTCATCCCATCGGGCTAT